>JAYDYQ010002207.1:0-36375 GCA_034814905.1 Penstemon davidsonii
TTGATCGTTAATAATCTAACATGGCTTATGCACGTCGACGGTGCATCGAGTAGAGATGGGGGGGGGGTGCTGGAATCAATTTCCAAGGACCGAACGGTGAAGATATGAATTATGCCATCACCCTAGACTTCATGGTAACCAATAATGAAGCGGAATATGAAGCTCTGATCGCTGGCTTGGAAATGGCGATCCAAGCCAACACAAAGAATTTAAATATCTTAACAGATTCTGAGCTGATCCAAAGACAAGTAAATGGAATGTACGAGGCCAAAGAATACAACATGATAAAGTATTTGGCAAAGGTAAAAGAGATGACTGGAAAGTTTGACAAGTTCGGCATTCAAAATATTCCACGAGAAGAGAATCGATGGGCTGATCAACTATCCAGATTCACAGGAACAAAAGATGGTAAGTCCAAAAGAGTAATCACCTGGTTAATCTCCAAGACTCCATCCATCGATCTCAATATTGTTCCTGCAATCGATGTGATGGATATTGACCTAGCTGCAGACAGCTGGATGACCCCGCTAATCACCTATCTGAAAGATGGAACACTCCCTGGGTGTAAAAATGAAGCTAGGAGAATAAGATATCGAGCGCCACGATATGCAATGTTAGAGGAAAAACTCTATAGACGGTCTGTTTCTGGAATTCTGTTAAAATGCATTCCCGAGCACCAGGTCCAAAGCATCCTCCATAGTATCCATGAAGGAGAAGCTGGGAATCATAGTGGAGCTCGTGCACTCACACTCAAGTGTTTAAGAACTGGGTATTATTGGCCGACGATGTACGCAGATGCGCAGGATTACGTCAAACATTGTCATTATTGTCAAGTGCATTCTAATATAATACATCAACCAACAGTGACTATGCACTCGATCCCAATTTGCTGGCCTTTCGATCAATGGGGTATTGACATAGTAGGACCATTCCCTATCGCCAGGTCAAAAAAGAGCTATGTCTTGGTCGCTGTCGAGTATTTTAGCAAATGGATTGAATGTATAGCCCTAGCTCGAATAACACAGTTTCAGGTTATAAATTTTCTTTGAAAAAATATAGTCTGTCGTTTCGGAATTCCGAGGATTTTAATTTCGGACAACGGAACCCAATTTGCTGGAAAACAAGTTCAAGAGTGGTGCTCGAAGTTTGGCATACAACAAAACTTCACGTCCGTTGGACATCCTCGAGCAAATGGGCAGACAGAAGTAGCAAATCGAGAAATTATCAAATCTCTAGAAAAAAGACTGGATGAAGCTAAAGGAAAATGGTTAGATGAGCTTCCAGGCGTCATTTTGGCCAATAGAACCACAATAAAAGCATCAACGGGTGAAACACCGTTTAGCTTAGTCTATGGGTCGGAGGCAGTTATCCCAGTTGAAGCACTAGTCCCCAGCCCTAGAATTGAGCTGCACGAGGAAGAATCAAATGATCAATTAAGAAAAGACGACATCGATTTAAGTGAGACCTTGAGGGAAAAAGCTAGACTGCGTTTAGAGGCGGCTAAATCCAGCATGGAAAAAGCCTACAATCAAAGGGTCAGGATACGATCGTTCAAAGAAGGTGATTTAGTACTTAAAAAGGTTGAGGTATCCAAACATGTGGGAAAATTACAGCAAAATTGGGAAGGTCCCTATGTGGTGATTTCGGTCGGCAAAAAGGGATCATATAAAATAGCTCATATGGATGGAACTCCACTTCCTCGAACATGGAATGCAGTAAACCTCAGAAGATATTATGGCCGTTAATCTAATAATAGGAGGTCTCCAAAATTAGATTATATTATTAGCTCGTTCTTTTTTATCCTTTAGTTTGTTTTGTTATTTTTTTTAAGACATCAGATTCATCCACAGTTGCAAAAAAAAAAAAGCTTTTGCTTATTTTCATCTTATGTCGCAATTAGAAGACCTTTGTCTAAGTTCACTCTACAAAGGTTAAAACCAAAATTGGTAAAAAACCTAAGTACGATAAAATCTTCGAGTAAAACCGATTGGGTCGGTATAAACTCATCGATCTCCTAACAAACGATCAACAAAGGCAAAAACCAAAATTGGTAAAAAACCTAAGTATGATAAATCTTTGAGTGAAACCGATTGGGTCGGTATAAACTCGTCGATCTCCTAACAAACGATCAACAAAGGTTAAAGCCAAAATTGGTAAAAAACCTAAGTATGATAAATTTTTGAGTAAAACCGATTGGGTCGGTATAAACTCATCGATCTCCTAACGAACGATCAACAATGGTTAAAACCAAAATTGGTAAAAAACCTAAGTATGATAAATTTTTGAGTAAAACCGATTGGGTCGGTATAAACTCATAGATCTCCTAACGAACGATCAACGATGGTTAAAGCCAAAATTGGTAAAAAACCTAAGTATGTTGAATCTTTGATTAAAACCGATTGGGTCGGTATAAACTCATCGATCTCCTAACAACCGATCTACAAAGGATAAGACCAACATTGGTAAAAAACCTAAGTACGATAAATCTTTGACTAATACCGATTGGGTCGGTACACATTCATCGATCGACATAATGTAATAGGTAAAAAGGGAATTTAATAAATAAAAAGAAGGATTTTATTTATGTCCCTAAAACTATTACAATTACATAAAATATCTTGGAAAGACAAAATAGATCTTCCTACACCGGATCCTATTACATGCTAAATCCATTCTTGCTACGAACTACGCCAAGCTCGACGAAGACGACCGCCTTTAAGTTTCGTGATTACGACCACAAAGCTTTGGAATCAGAGAGAGCTTTGTGAGATCATAATGTTACAATGGTCGATGGTGGTCAGCATTCTCAATCATATATTATAGTTTTAATGAACTGACCAGCTTTCCACCGACCACGTAACTAATAGATCGGAACCCCACAACACCGACCTTTACCTATTTACATAGGTTGATCGATTTATGGACGGCATTCCAATCTATTCCCCTTATTAGGGGTCGGAGACTTCATGGTTCTTGAGAAGCCTCCATTTTCCGATTCCGCCCATACTAAGTCAACATAATGAACAAATTGGTAATTTTTTGAGTCAGGTGGACGACCACCGTTTTGAGAAATGAAGAAGTACATTTTACTTTTAAAGGTGAATGACTGAAAGGAAAGGATTGCCTTTTATAGACAGGATGAGTTAAAATCCAACGGTGAAACTCGCATATAATCAACGGCAATGACGTATCATCGGGATTTACGTTACAGCGTCATAACTACAAGCCTTAAATACGGGATAAATGCGCTTTTGAGTCGGTCAAAATAACAGTCATATATTAGATCGATGGAAACAGTACAAAGACTATCATAGCGAAACTAATATTACATATCAAAAATTCCTATCTGAACGGAAATTGTCGATCAATGCACTAAGCAATTACACCTACAAAATATCAAAGGAAAGAATCTGGTTTCAGAGCTTCCTCGGAACGATCGTCTTTTTCTTCTACTTTGAGAACAATGACGAGAAACTAAAGTTCAGGCATCCTTCTTAAGATCGACATCTGTCGATTATCGAGAGAAGGACGCATATTTTCTCATCTTAACCACCTCGAAAAAGTTGATGCTTCTTATTTACAAAGTAAAGCAGGGATCAGAAGGATCTCATGCATGGCATCATCACCTGCTAGAAACAAGTTGATTTCGATAAGCCAAGAATCCTGCTTTCCTCTGATCTCGACCTCTACCTTATGGCATAGTCCATCGTTAACTAATCCCCAGTTATGAGATTAGCCCGACCATCACCATATAAGATGGAGATCTCATTTTTCCAATTCCTCCCATACCAAGTCAAGAATCCCTCATTTGATAAGGTAACACATTTTGGTGGTCGACGATGCTTATAACAGTAAAAATTCTTCTTGAACATATTCATTTGTGAAGAATGAGGAAGCATGGAATGCCCCCTTTTTATAGGTTGGAGGCATAAGATCTAATGGTGTTGCATTGAGAACTAATCTACGGTCCAGATTTCTACATGGGCGACTTAACTCACAACGTCCAGTATATGATCGATTATTATTACAGATCTAAAAGTACAAGACTCCAGATAAACAAATCAAGAGTAATTGATTTTATTCAAATCTTTAAGAGGATCATTACAGTGCTCGAAAACAGCTAATCGTCAGGAAAAACTACATTTATCTTCGAAAATTAACTACAATCGTTACAAATATTAGCCTACTATGCTACCCCTCGGAATGATCTGCTCCTTCAATCCGACATACACCATACCATGGTGAAGATTGACAAATATACTTCACCAGACCTTCACGAGATATCTTCCTTGGTCGGAGGATGTCCAAATAAAAGAATACCAAGTGTCCACTTGAGCAGAAGAAAATGTTATCCAAGCTCTGGATTTTGTTCCTTTTTAGATCGAAATTAAAAGAGACGAGGAACATGCAGAAGTGCGTATATTTGCTGATGCTAGCGAACTGTCGACCTCCAAAAGACCGACATTGTAATTAGGGAACATGCTGCATCTGGGGTCGGTCACAGTATCAAGTTAAAAGCACACTGAGAGAGGAATGGTTCGAAGGGTAATTCTTTCTGCAAACGATGAAGGAAGACCCTTGCTGTCGAACAGCATACCTGCCCCAGGGGACACCATCATTTTAATGAACTAACCAGCTTTCATTACTCACAAAATAATTGGATTGATATCTCCACCGTAGTCGACATGCCATAAATACAAGAATGAAAAATTTATGGGAGTTATGTTACTTTCCATATTTTAAGTTTCATACTTCTCAAATAGGTTATTTATAGTATGGGGAAATGTTCAATTAGTGCACAAAGCATACGAAACGTCCTACGGTTACGGCACAACTACCAAAATGGTTTCCTCTCTCCCAAGAAAATTGGAAAAAGTTGTTAGCAGGCAAACAGGTCGAAAAGACGCATCGCCTATACAGATATCGAACAAAAGGAGCATGATTCTCTATTCATCAAGCAAAATGTATATTTACATTATACTAAAAAAAAAAAAAAAAAAAAAAAATAATGGAAGACCCTTGTCTATTGTTCAAAAGCATGATCGGGACTTGTCTGATGAGCAAGATAGGTTATCATTTCTTTCTTACTTTGCTTATATCCAAGAGAAAAACCCCTGTCGAACTCTTGCTCTTTCAATTGAAGAGATTTTCTTTATCCTTAGTAAGATGGTCTTTATCAGACTCCAAGCTCCTATTTGCTTGAGCTAGTTCTTCTTTCTCTTTGGTAAGTCTTTCAGCAGCAGCTCGGAGATTCTCCACCTCGGTCATCAGCGATCGATGAGCAGCAGCAATATGGTTTACCCGTTCGAGGGATTCTTCTCGAGCAAAGTAAGATTCATCATTTTGTATTCCGAGCTGGAGAGCTTCATGCTTAGCCTGTTATGAAAAAATATGGATTAGGAACTTCAAAGGTCTAGATCTCTATTGACAATAACAAAGATACGCTTACCATCTCCAAACGTTTGAAAATGGACTGAACAAGCTGCAAAGAAGAATGGTTTTTCAATTTCTCAAGCTCCTTGGGAAGAATAGTACACATTCCCAGAGTCCAAGAAACCCCATCAGGCTCGAGGGATGTTGGAATGCAGGCGTCGATCGAAACCCCTCCAGATCGACTCATTTCGAACTCAGTTATCTCCTCGACTTGCTCCTTAAAAGGACGTTCGTCTAAAAGAGACGGATCGTCCGCGGTATTTTCAAAACCAGAATGACTGGGACCAGACCCAGTCTTTGATACGTCTTGAGAAATGGGGACAGGTGAGAGGGCTTGGGTATGTTGAGAAGTTGAAACAACAGCCTGTGAACGCAAAGGGGCAAAGAAAGACTCAGGAATATCTTCCACAGGGCCCCCCAGTTCCAGAGTTGGCTCAACGACAGTAATTACGTCCTGCTGGGAACCTCCTTGACTTGAAGTTTGATTTGTTGCGTCTCCATCAGAAGGGGGACGTTCATCCATTGATCGGTCGACTGGAGGAGAAGAAGTAGCTCGAAACTCCTCGTTCGTTATCTGATCGGCTGGAGGAGGAGAAGTAGCTCGAGACTCCTCGTTCGTTATCTGGACGACTGGAGGAGGAGAAGTAGCTCGAAACTCCTCGTTTGTTGTTGGGTGTACAAGTGGAGAAGAGGTAGATCGGAAACCCTCGTTCTGGTAAGCCTCCAATACTTCTGGATCAACTATTGGACTACGGATTGGGGCCCCAGAAGGTCCCGTTGAAGAAATCCTACTTTCCCTTGTAGGAGAAAGAATATCCTTCATTATTTTCGGATTTCCGCCTGATGGGGATAATACCGGATCAGATCGAGGAACAGCTTCCCGAGAAGAAGCTCCTCCTTGAGAAGATGATTAACGTGAACCATCAGTTCGGGCTTTCTTCCTCGGAGTATCTCGTCGGGACAGACCCCGCAGAGATCGTTTGGCAGCTCCAGAAAAGAGGTTGGAACTCATGATCAAAAAGTTAGAAATTCTTAAGAAATATTGAACTACGAGCTCCGATCAACGGCAAGAAAATTTATTATTACAAGTGGGGACGCGCGGTAAAACTTCAAAGATTTTACCTTTATATATAGTAAAGGAAATGACAATTATGTCCTCAATCCTTGGCGCACAAAAGTAAAATTCAAAATGGGAAATAGATTGGATCATCCGATGCATGCAACGATCATCAAAATAACGAAGAATATTTCGTCTAAAAGTCATATATATCAACGAAGGGATTTTTACATATTTTACAAGACCTGCTACGTAAACAACAAAACTACCAGAATGAAAGAGAAAAATAAAAGAAAATCATAAAACATTCTAAAATGGGGAATGGGCTTCCTTCGCAGACGATCCTTCCTCATCTTCTCCGTTCTCTTCATCGACCTGATCTCCTTCGATGACCTCTTCATCATCATCGTCTCCCTCTTCGCTTGCTTGATCCTCCATGACATCCTTTATTAACCCCAAATCAGGTGCTGGCACGGAAAATGGAGTCCCGTACTCTTCGACTAAATGAGCCAAAGGGTGCTTACTATACTCAACAGAAGCTAAGCAATCGGGAGGATAGTCTTGAAGGCTTCGATCCTTTTCGATAGCCATAACTTGACGATATTCATCGCGCTTATCAGGAATCTGCCCAGACTCGATTAATTTATCGACGCCTTTATAGAAAGAGCTCAAGAGCAGACCTCCGATCTTCTGATGAATTATGGCAGTATGCACTGGAGAATCAAGAAACTCGCGAACAATGGGCTCGACGTCCAGAGACTGATGCTCGTCTATGGCCTTCTCCAAATCAGAGGAGCCGTCTTCTTTGGTCGCCAGTTGAGATCGAAGAATAGCAATCTCCGAATCCAGTTTGCTAACAACAGTGGCATGCGCGACTCGTTGGTCTTCCATTTCTCGATTCATCTGATCGACTTGCGCCTGGTATCGACTGGATTCCGTCATCATACTGATCATATGAGGATTGTCGGTCTCCAGGTTCGGATTGGCAATAGGAGTAGATTGATTTTCAGCGGAAGCACGAGAATTATTGGTCCGAGCAAGTTGTTCTTCAAGCTCCTTATCTTTAGCATTTAAAATTTTATTGCTTTCTTCAACATACTTGCATTGTTCTCTATGCAATGCCATGTCATAAAGTGCGGACACCAAAGCATTACCAGTCTGTGGCAAGGAAAAATGGTCTAAATGAAAATGGAGTAGAATATTGAAGATTATTAAAAGAATGGATGGAATTGAAAAATATTACCACTTCATGGGCATGTGCTGCCCTTGCCAACTGTTCGAGAGGCTTTTTCTTAACTGTCCTATCTACATCTCGGACAAAGGTCGTAGATAGGAGGAGTCGAATGGATTTATCGATGACGTTCTCCTTGTCATCAGACATTAATGTATCCTTCTCAGAATATCCGGCTACTCGTTTCCCTTGAAGATGACTCTCAATCATATCTACCAGAGAAGCTTTATGGCTAGTATCTCCGACACGAGTAAAATACTCTCCTTCTTTGTCAAAGAATTGGGTTCTTCTTCTAGCTTCAGGACCGGTAGGATTACGATCGGACCAAGATTGACAGCCCAGAATGCCGTGTTCATCTCTGAGGAATTTGGGTGGATAACCACGGCCTGAACGAGAGCTTCTAAACGGTATATCTGATGAAGTCTGACCAGATAGAGGGGGAGCTACTCGGATAGGATCTGCGTTCTCGAACGAATCCTCCTCTATGTCCTCCAGATCTATGATTTGATTTCTTCTTCTCTTTCTGGATTGTCTCTGCTCTATGGGGACTTTGCCCGATGTTTTTCTCGAATTTGAAAGGACAGATTTTCCGACCACGGAAAAACGGCAGTTCTCGACCATGGTGGCTGCAACAAGAAATCGATATATATTAGTGAATGACAAATTCATAAATCTTTCCCTAAGAAAAATCTAAACAGGAAAAGTCTTACCTAAAGATCGATTGTCCGATGGAATGAGAAAATCCAGAGAACTCAATCCCGCCTTCCGAAGGAAAACTTCTCCGATCAAGTAAGCCGATTGATATTTATTTGATCTCATCTCCTCAATCAAATCAGATGAAAATTGATCGTCTGGGGCCATCTCGCCAGTCACCTTTCGACCCCCGTACACCCAAGAATCGTTGTATCCCCTGTCGTAAGTAAACTCCTCAGTTTCTCCGTTTTCAAGGACATGCACGGTCGGAGCCTTAACGAAAAAGAAGTTAGATTTCCATTCCGTACTGTTGCTCGAAATGGCGTTTTCAAGAACGGCATACCCAGGTCTTTGGCTAACGTAATAATAGCCCCTGTTGGAGGAGGTCGATACAGAAAGTCGAAAAAAGTGAAGAAAATTACGGAATGATGGTTGGAAACCTCGTGCGACCATCAAAACAGAAAATGCCATCATAAAAGCAATGGCGTTTGGAACAAGTTGTGTCAGAGAAACAAAGAAAGTCTCTAGGAATTGTCGAAGAATTGGAGAGAGGGTGAAACGCAATCCATGCTCGAGGTGGGACGTATAGAAGGCACGACAATTCGTAGGAGGGGTGTTGACTCTCTCCTCGGAGGAAGGTTTATTGATCTCAAAATCCGACGGAAAATATCGACCATACTCCCTTTTCAGATAGGGTAGATCTTCTTCTTTCCATCGAGAAGGAAAGAATTCGATAGGAGAGGAAATTTGAGGTTGGGCCGTCTTAGATTTTTTGGATGCCCTGGCCATCATCTCCTCCTCTGGAATGATTTCTACCACCAAGTTATCAACTTCCTTTTCTTCATAATCTCTGACTTCTTCTACCTGAACATCATCCGCTGCCTCATCCTCAGAGGAAAGGATATCTGGATTGGGGATGTTAGGTGGTATTTGTTCCCCGATGTTTTGAGTTAAAGAATGGGGATTCTGAGAGGTCGAAGCCATTGAACCTTAAAGTAATGTGCTCGATGAAATAAGAAGATGGCAGGTTTTTCGATTTAAACTTTTACCGCAAGAAGGATCTAAATATCTGGGGTAAAAAGTAAAATATCCCGTGATTTTCGATTATATATATGGGCGGTGAAAAGACAGATTCAACCCTTCGCGTCTCTTCATATTCCCGCCAAATAAACCTTGAAAAGACTTTATGATTGTCTGACACACGTTACTAAAATACGTGTCCCTATGTGGTTAGTTCAATTGAGAATGCACTCTTTTTCCCTTATTCGGTTTTTATCCCTTGAAGGGTTTTTCCGAACTAGGTTTTTAACGAGGCATATTTCATGAACGATTAAAGGACCAAAGCAACAACCACTTTTACTTCTTCGAGCTCCAGCTACGATTACGCTTGAGAAGTGAGGGAGTACTGATGAGGGCTATTTTACACATATAATGGAACAAAGCTTTCCGAGGAGGTTTAGAATCGATCCGACCTGTGAATACTATAAAATCGACTCGATCCGCCCAAATGTATCTGATCGACCAGAAGACCGATCCAGAAGATTTAATGGGCCATGCAGTTCTCCTAAGCCGTGCAAGATTCCTAGGCCTAATAGGACTCCTAGTCAAGTTAGGACTAGACAATTATTATAAATAATGAGTTCTACATTGTATCAGGAGGCCAAAATTTTGCCTATCAATAATAATAGTTCAATTGTTCTCCTCTTACATATTTTTTATCTATGCGTTTACTATATTTCATACATATCTTGAATTGCACCATCCTGAGTACTTTAACCAAATCCTAAATACAAAACTGTTCTCATAATAATTCTCGATTACTGATATTATAACCTACGAACGAAATTAGGTTAAATCAGAGGCATTCGAGCAAATGCCTAAATATGTCAAACTCATGAAATATGTGCTATCCAAGAAGAGAAGGTTGGGGGAGTTTGAGACGGTAGCTTTAACCGAGGAATGTAGTGCTATCTTGCAAAATAAGCTACCACCAAAGCTAAAAGATCCGAGGAGTTTTACCATCCCATGCACTATAGGGGAACATTACTTTGGGAAAGCTCTTTGCGATTTAGGAGCTAGCATCAACCTTATGCCTAAATCCATCTTTCAAGAGCTAGGAATTGGGGAGGCACGACCTACTACGGTCACTTTACAACTTGCCGATCGCTCCATCTCATATCCGGAAGGTAAAATCGAGGATGTCTTGGTAAGAGTTGATAAATTTATTTTTCCCGTTGATTTTATTGTTCTTGATTATGAGGCGGATGCCAATGTGCCTATTATTCTTGGGAGACCATTTTTGGCAACCGATAGAGCTTTAATTGATGTGCAAAAAGGTGAGCTTACTATGAGAGTGCATGATGAGGAGGTGAAGTTTAATATCTTTAATGCTATGAAATACCCGGATGATGAGGAAGATTGTTCCTCTATTTGCATGATTGATAATTTGGTGTCTAACACATTTGAGGAAGGTCACTATGAGGATTTACTTGAGGCGGCTATTCTGAACAAGGTTGATGAAGGTGATGAGAGTATGACTCATGTTGTGGCACGTTTGGAGGCTAATTCGGTTGAGGGACGATATCACAAGAAATTTGAAACATTGGAATTGCCCTTATCGAGTTTTAAACCACCAAAACCGTCTATTGAGGAGCCACCTACTTTGGAATTGAAACCTCTTCCGCCTCACTTGAAGTATGCTTACTTGGGTAGTTCTTCTACCTTGCCGGTTATTGTGGCGGCGGATTTGATGGAAATTCAACTTGAGAAGTTATTGAGGGTTCTTCGGAGTTATAAGAAAGCGATTGGATGGTCTATTGCCGATATCAAGGGAATTAGTCCCTCATTTTGCATGCATAAGATCAACTTGGAGGACAACTTCAAAGGATCCATTGAACACCAAAGGAGATTGAACCCGATAATGAAAGAGGTGGTCAAGAAAGAAATTATAAAGTGGTTAGATGCCGGAATCATTTTTCCCATCTCCGATAGCAAGTGGGTAAGCCCGGTGCAATGCGTTCCAAAGAAAGGTGGGATGACGGTAATAACCAATAAGAACAATGAGTTGATCCCATCAAGAACGGTTACCGGGTGGCGAGTATGCATGGATTACCGAAAGTTGAACTTAAATACAAGGAAAGATCATTTCCCGTTACCATTTATTGACCAAATGTTGGATAGGTTGTCGGGAAGAGCTTTTTATTGCTTTTTGGATGGGTTTTTGGGCTTCAATCAAATTGCCATTGCTCCGGCGGACCAAGAAAAGACCACTTTCACATGCCCATATGGAACTTTTTCATTCCGAAGGATGCCTTTCGGTTTATGCAATGCTCCCGCCACTTTCCAAAGGTGCATGATGGCCATTTTCGCTGACATGATTGAAAAATTCGTGGAAGTTTTTATGGACGATTTTTCTATTTTTGGAGACTCATTTGATAATTGTTTGAGCAACTTGGAAAAAGTCCTCCAAAGATGTGAAGAAACTAACTTGGCATTGAATTGGGAGAAGTGTCACTTTATGGTGAAGGAGGGCATTGTTTTAGGGCATAAGGTTTCGGGAGATGGGATCGAGGTAGATCGAGCTAAGATCGAGACAATCGAGAAACTCCCTCCACCCGTATCGGTGAAAGGTGTTCGGAGTTTCTTAGGGCATGCCGGATTTTATAGGAGGTTTATTGAGAATTTCTCTCAAATCACATAACCTTTGTGTAGCTTATTGGAAAAGGACACTCCATTCGTCTTCACGGATGAGTGTATGCAAGCCTTTACGATCTTGAAGCAAAAATTGATATCCGCACCTATTACAGTGGCACCGGATTGGGACTTACCTTTTGAGGTCATGTGTGATGCAAGTGATATTCCAATTGGAGCCGTTTTGGGGCAAAGGAAAAGCAAAATCTTTCACTCCATCTACTATGCTAGCAAGACCTTGATCGGAGGTGAACTATACCGTGACCGAAAAAGAGTTTTTAGCCGTGGTGTTTGCATTTGACAAATTTCGGGCTTATTTGGTTGGTACTAAGGTGATAGTCTATACGGACCACTCGGCTATCAAATATTTGATGACTAATAAGGATGCAAAGCCTCGTTTGATTCGATGGGTGTTGCTATTACAAGAGTTTGATTTGGAGATTAAAGATAGAAAGGGAACCGAGAATCAAGTAGCGGACCACTTGTCAAGACTTGAGGGAGCAATCACGAAGGAAGAGCATTTGCCTATTAATGAAGTATTCCCGGATGAGCAACTTTTCTCCATTGAGAAACCTCCAATTCCGTGGTATGCAGATTATGTAAATTTTTTGGTATGTGGTATTTCACATCCTGACTTTACTTATCAACAAAAGAAAAGGTTTTTGCACTATGTTAAAAAATTTATATAGGATGAGCCGTTTCTTTTTAAGATTTGTAAAGACAGGGTCATTAGAAGGTGTATCCCGGAGGAAGAGACCCGTGATATTTTGAAAGAATGTCATTCGGCATCATATGGGGGTCACTTCAAGGGGATCGTACGGCGGCGAAAGTTCTCCAATCGGGATTCTATTGGCCAAACTTGTTCAAAGACGCACACGTGTTTGTAGCTCAATTTGATAGATGTCAAAGGGTTGGAAATCTCACCCAAAGAAATGAAATGCCGCTTACCAACATCCTTGAAGTTGAATTATTTGATGTGTGGGGGATAGATTTTATGGGACCGTGATGAGGGATATTTCGCATGCTTTATCTTAGGAAATACCTCTGCTCGAGATCGACCTAAATCCCGACCAGGAAAGGCTTTCTCCGACCAGAAGAACATGGTTCTCCGATCAAGTCAGAATGATAGCGCAAGATCCAACTTTCCGATCTACTCCTATCCTCGGAATTACTGTGGGGCCGACCCACAGCTTTGGACAGCTGGCGAGACGTATTCCCATGCGGAGGGTTTACCTAGCTCAATACTGTTCCTATATATACGGGTTGCATTTATGACATCAGGGACGACACAATTCCCAAGAAACTCTCCTGCTCGGACTTAGAGCTCGGAATAGGCTTTAGCTTGCTTTTCTTTATATTTGTCTAGCTAGTGGTACGGCATCCTATAATGCTCGGATAGACCTACTTTGTAACTTGTATGCGGATCTTGATATTAATATATATATTTGCACGCTCTACACATTTATTGTTTTGCTCGACTTTCCTTATTTGACACGAACGAAAAAGAGTATAATCAATTGGCGCCCACCGTGGGGCCTATTCGAGTATTAGATCGAAAAATGCCTACTACTAGGAGAAATACGTACCAACGTGGCGAGCCTTCACAAGCTGTTGGAGCTCAACAGTCGGTAAACAACGAACCAAGTAACCAATCCCGAGCGGCCCACCAGTCTGAGGTGCCGCCGCTCGACCCACCGAATGATTTACCTATTCATACGACAGTGGCTGATCTGCGTTCTATTATTGGAACTATGTGTAGAGAATTCCTGAACACGGAGAGAGCAGATCGTGAAACTCTGCTTGGCCAACAGCCCCCGGTCGATCAACCTACTGCTCGGGGTCCTGTTTCTAATAGACAGAGGGAAGGAAGTATCCGTCGATCTGCTTTGGGTGAACCGTTCGAGGTTCGACCCAGAGCACCTCAAGCTAGGACCGTGGTCCGCTCAGGGCAACCTTCTAGAGCCGTACAAGACTTGGAAGTATCAGCGGTCGGGGAGAGTCAATCAGCGGTCGGGGAGAGTCAACCCGAAGCCGCGAATAGGGTAAAGAAATCGGTCTACAGAAAGGTGACCGAGGCTGACTTGGAAAAGATTGTGCAGGAAAGGGTTGTGAAGGAGTTAAAGAGGGAAATGCTGGTAAAGGAAACCCGACCTGCAGATATCAGGGCTCGAAGAACTGAGCCAAAGAGGATGGGGCCGTGTTCCTCGAGGATGGGCGAGACAAGGAATTGAGTACGAATATCATGCGATGTTCACCCTTTTGCCAAGAAATTAGAGAAGCTCGAGGTACCGAGACCGTCCCTACCAGGTTGCCAAGATATAATGGAACCTCCGACCCGGGGGAACATATTAACAGTTTCATAAATGTGTTGAACTTGTATGGGCATTCAGAAGATTTTTGTTGCAAAATTATGGTCACCACGTTCGAAGGAATTGCTTTGGATTGGTTCGGAAAGTTGCCTCCTAACTCTATCTTCTCTTTTGATGAGTTGTGCGATAAGTTAAAGCATCAATTTGCCAGCCAAAGGAAACAAAGGTTGCCTGCAAATCACTTGGGAACTGTGAAGCAGATGGAAGGAGAAACTTTAAGACAGTGGCTGGCAAGGTTTAGTATCGAACTCCTGAAAGTTGATACCCCCCAGATCAAATTTTTGTCGTCACTGATGTTCGAGCTAACCCGTAATAGCCAGTTCGGGAACGCTCTCTGTCGAAAGCAACCTAAGTCTTTCGACCGAATCATGGAAATAGCTGAAAAGTACATGATTCAGGAGGAAATGAATAAATTGAAGAATGCTCAGAATCTTAGGCCCCCGATCGGAAAGAAACCTGATCGGGCCCCTATCCCAAAGCCAAGCGACTATGGAGGGTCAAACGCGTAGCAAAGAGGCTCGGTTTGGCAGAGACTTAAAGTCTATAAACCTCAGGCTCCGACCCACAGATCTAATGTCTACGGTCGACCTGCATCACCAGAGAGGGCTCCAAGAACGGAGCATGAAAAGAGCAGTTTTACCAGATTGAATGCCTCGAGGGACGAAATCTTAACTGTGCTCGAGGAGAGGAATTTGGTCCCTGAAGCTCGGCGTGTCACTCAGTCCAGGCCGGGGACTGTGAATCACGATAAGTATTGCAGATATCACAGGGCTCGAGGGCACAGCACCGAGGATTATTTTCAGTTGAAACAGGAAATTGAGAAATTAATCGCTCATGGAAAGTTAAAGGAGTATATTAGAAAGGGGAATCCTGACAACCGTTTCCGATCTAGAAGTCCACGGAGGATTTCCGAACAACACCGTGTGGATCGACATCAAGCGGAAGAGCAAACGACCGAGGGTGAAAGCTGTTGCTATGACCCTTCCTCGATAAAGACTTGTTCAAAAATAAAAAATCGACCGAGGGTGAAAGCTGTTGCTATGACCCTTCCTCGATAAGGACTTGTTCAAAAATAAAAATCGACCGAGGGTGAAAGTTGTTGCTATGACCCTTCCTCGATAAAAACTTGTTCAAAAATAAAAAATCGACCGAGGGTGAAAGCTGTTGCTATGACCCTTCCTCGATAAGGACTTGTTCAAAAATAAAAATCGACCGAGGGTGAAAAGCTGTTGCTATGACCCTTCCTCGATAAGGACTTATTCAAAAATAAAATCGACCGAGGGTGAAAGTTGTTGCTATGACCCTTCCTCTATAAGGACTTGTTCAAAAATAAAAAAAATCGACCGAGGGTGAAAGCTGTTGCTATGACCCTTCCTCGATAAAAACTTGTTCAAAAATAAAAAATCGACCGAGGGTGAAAGCTGTTGCTATGACCCTCCCTCGAAAAAGACTTGTTCAAAAAATAACTTGATTATCTAGCTCGGAAAACAGTGCTCAAATAATGAAGTCAAAAGATTTATTGTTGGATAAAATCAACTGAGGCTTGAAATGATATAATGAAGTAGCTCTGCTCGAAATTTGAAGATTTTTCGAGGACTTCATATTCCTCAAGTTGGGATTATTATCTCTTAGTTCAGTTATGCTCGAGGAAAACTTCTCTGATTTCAGTTATTATTCATTTGAATGCTTATCGGATAATCTTTCCGAGAAGACTTTATCGATCAATAAGTATTCCAAACGTGGGTTATGACCGTTCAGATTTTTAAACTCACATCAGATTATTAATTCGTCGTCGGATTGGATATTGCGAGCAAGTAATTAATGGTAATGACGATGGAAAAGAGAAATAGCAAATACTTTGTGAAAACACAAAGGTTTATTATTTATAAGTTCCGAGCAAGATACAAGAGATCAGTAGAATACGAAAACTACGGCTTTATTGATACTCATCGAACAGATTACAAAGTTCTGGAGTACATTACACAAAGTCCTATTACAACTACTATGCCAAATTCTATGGTCTTCGAGCTTTCCGCTTGTGTCCCCGACATCGAGCAGGGAAGAACATCCGATGAGTGCACCTCGCTTCGTGTAACCGATCGGTTGTCCGGTAGACTTGTAAAGTGATCGAGCTGTATATGTTTATCGTCTTATGATATCTGGTTTTGAAATTAGACAATATGGATCGCATATTACTATTTCTCATCTCCATACAGTCCCCAGCATTCTTGCTACCAGCCGAGCCCGATCACTTCCCCGAGTTGGCGTCTAGATCGAAATTCCTCATTTTGAGATCCGAAATTTCAACCTAGAACGGCCGGTCGTCATCTTATGATTCGAAAGCTCGACCCAAAGTTACCATTCTTCAAGGAAGAAAGGAAGAAATTGGTACTCGAGGTCGAACTCCCTTTTAATGGATTGACCAGCTTTCTGCCCTCGAGGATACCCCTCGAAATCCGCAATGCTAACCCTGCCCAAAATACCCGAGCAAGGGTCAGTCACTTACTGGTATTCCAAGGGGAGATCCCATTTACAGGGATCAGAGACCCCCAGATGATCGAGGGGCCCCTCTTTTCCGATTCCGCCCATACCAAAGAGGTATCAATCTTGTTTGTAAGATCGGAAGTACGTTCGAAGCAAAATCTCAAAGGTTTGAACAGGAAGAAGGAAGGATCCGAACTTAGTCCTCGGATAAAACATTTTGACTGTGCAAGGTAAAGATTTTTAGCTGAATAAAAAGCCCTTTATATACTAAAACAAAAATCTGATCAACGGTCAGTATTCAACAAGGCCAACGGCCCAGATCAAGGCATTTATCACGAGTGACGGTTCCGTTTCCCGAGAATTAGGTACTGTTTGGTCAGAGTTTCCTTGGATTTTTGCTAAAAATATGGGAATACTATGACTTGGTCATATGCGCGGTGCAGAAACTTTCCGTTTTCACTCTAAGCTCGGAATTTCGATCACTCTTAGCTCGAGTATAAATTGTTTCTACAATAAGACTTCCCGAACACACAACGACGCCGATTAAAAGAAAAGATTTATTATTCCAATAAGAATAACAATACAATAAGGAGAAAGATAAAGAGTACAACATTTGATCGAGCAGAAAGCAGAAAAGTTACACACGAAATCTCTACACTTTATTTCTCGAATAAGAGTCTGCGGAGTTCGACATTGCGGGCCTCGTACCCCGCGTCATAACCTTTCTTGTAAGCCTCTTGCTCCCGCAGCTCGGCATTTTTCTTCTCCTGCTCGACAAGGGACTTCAGCCTATCCAACTCCTTGCTCAACTCCTCGTGAACCTGGCTCTCTTTCTGCTTCACAGCTTTCTCCGTTTCAGAGGCCACTCTCAGCTCGATGGCTCTGGTTTCTTCAAGAGACTTTGCCAGTGCAACCTTCTTCTCCTCCAACTCGAGGACAGCCACAGCACGCCGCTCGGCTTCTTGCTCGATCTGCAGCCCGAGGTTGAATAGCTGTTGTCCAACCTTCAATGCATAAAGTTGGAGTATTAAAAAAAAAGGTTGGAGTGTCAAGATTTGAGACTCACTTGGGTAAGCAAATCTGCGCTCGATTGCACAATTTCCCGAGCACTTTTCCCCTTCAACGTTCCTGCTCGGCCAACTGAATACTGCTGAGGAGGATCTCCCAACTGCTCGGGGCGGCTCCTGCAGCTACTGCCTTATTTTTCACCTCTTCAAAGTAGGCGGCGAGTGTGCGATCAACGCAGGAGACCGAACTCTCGACCTGGGGATTCTCACCCGATGGAGGAGGTTTCTTCTGATCGACAGAAGGGTCATTTATTTTGACCTTTTTATTAGGAGGGTCGTTTATAACGCTCTTGTTAGCCTCCAGAGCAAAATACTTCCAGCCAAGGTCTTAGTTTCCCCAGTCATTTGGATTAAGGATGGGGTCGGAATCAAATCGTCCACGAGCCCCCTTTTGTTGGGGGCAGGCTCGGAGCCACCAGATGTGACTTGCTTATCAGGGATGACAACCTGCTTGCTCCCCTCGGAGATATTCTTCGATCAGGGGGGGGGGGGGGGGGCCGGCAATTTATATAACCGGCCTTTTCTCGGAGCGAATGGGCACGGAGTTAAGTGAAGAGTTGGCCTCAGTTTTGGCAAGATCACCCTTAGGAATCTCGGATTGTTTGGGCTCGGGATTCGAAGGGGAGTCGACCTTACTTTTGCCTCGATCGCCCTTAGAGTTTTTCCCTGCCTCCGTGGAGGACTTAGAATCTCTGACTTTGGACTTGGGTCCCTTTTCCTTTTTGACTTTGAACAGTTGTTTTGGGTCAAGCTTCGAGCTCACCATTCCCTCCATGATCGATTTTGTTTTTTAAGTAAAAAAGAGTGCTCGATTTATTCTATCGGTCTATGAGCTCCGACGTGAAAAGAATTATGGTTTTGTATTGCAAATCTAAAGTTCTCCCTTCTATTTATAAGAAGAAGAAACCTTGCCTATTGGGGACCCAATAGTCGCGAATTTCAAGTTTTCCCGTGCAAGTATACGGAGATCGATCGTTTCCCGTACGCTTGATCGATGGTACCTAACTCGTTATCGACGTAATATTCCGAGCTCCTTACAGCTTACAAAGATTGTTGTCTAGTTAAGTTGTATTTTAAATTCCCACGAACTTTAAACATCAGGACTTGGTAAATCTTGCAAGCAAAGAATGGAAGTTTTATAGATGATCGAGAAGATTACATTACATACGAGGAAAAAATCCTATAATCTATTACAAAGATTCTTCCTAAGAATTTTGCTCCGCCTCATTGCCCTCGTTCTCGGAACCGTCCACGACGTCGACCTCTTCGTCTCCGGAAGCCTCTCGATCATCCTCATCTCCGGAACTATCTTGGCTGTCTCCATCCTCAGAACTATCTGAACTTGAGCTCGAGCTGGACGTTTCTAAATCCAGCATGTCGGGGTTAGGCATTGGAACTCCGAACTCCCTCACAAAAGGAACGAACTCATGTTTTTCCCAGTCTGCGGAGCTCGAGGATGAGACTCGATAGTTTTTCCCGTCCATATTCTTGAAGATATCCACGTGCTTTAAATACTCATCTATTTTGTTGGGGATAACTTTCGCAGAGACCAGTTGTCGAACGCCTTTGTAAAAGGTGGTCTGAAGAATTTGATCGACCCTTTTCCGAGCTATGGCATCTAGCGCGGGAGACTCCAAAAACTCTCTTATCGAACTTAGGCGTGAGTCTTCCTTGCCGCGCTGATAAGACAACTCAGAATCAGCTTTAGTCTGCGCGAGCTCCTCTTCAAGTTTCTTGACCTTATCCTCCAGCAAGCTTTTCTCGGCCACAACCTTCACCAAGTCTTCCTCGACGGCCGGGGTGTACTTAGCCTTGGAATCCTCCAATTCTTTCTGAACGGCGGCGAGCTGACCGCGAAGTTTGAATTCTTCCTCGAGTAAATTTCGGTAAGCCATGTGGACCCGATCGGACTCATCTTCCAACATCGAGGTGCGATTCAGCTCAGTGAGAAAACAGTCCCTGATCTGCAAGGGAATAACATGGAACAATTAATAATTTGTTTAAGGACAGAGTTATAATCACCATAAAAGAGTTTTACCGTATGATGTGCTCGAGCAAACCTACCCAAGACCTCAAGGTTGCTGTGAGCCAATAATTCCTCCTGATCCTCAGCGAATCTTCCCGCCATAAAGATCTTTATTGCCTTATCGTGCTCATTCTCGCCTCTTGGGTCACGATCACTCCGAATCGATCCCCTCTCGGGATAACCCGCCGCTTGGTAGCCTCCAAGTTGATCTTCAATAAAGTCCACCATATCAGGCTTACCTCGACCCGGACGGCGGATGAGGGGTGTTCGGTGCCGAACCCACAGTCCAGTCCTCCTTTTCGCCTCGGGGGGGTCCTTCTCGATCTTCCCGGGCTCACCGATTACAGATCTCTTTCCCTTTAAGCTTCTTCATGGTGAACATGTTGTATCCTAGACCAGATGAGGAAGAAGGACCAGCTTGGGTCGAGGGAGGTATCATTTGGATCGGCTCAGCATCCTCGGGCTCTACTTCAGCTCCGATCTGGTCAGGTTGAGATGAACCTCCCCGAGGAGGGATTGCGGCTTGATCAGATTGCGCAGGGTGCGGCTTAACTTGCCTCCTTGGCTGGCCAGGCGTCTTTTTCGAGGTGGAGGCCACCGTTCTACCGACTATGGAAGCTCGGTATTGCTCTACCATGGTACCTGAAGAAAGGAAAGATTAATTTGATTAAGGAATGAAACTCTCTGAATAGCCCGCTACTGTGGACGGTCGGAAAAGATTTTATTTCTTACTTAATGATCGAGGATCGACGGCATCTGCGAGCGGGTAAGTAGCTTGGCTGAGCTCCGCTTTCCGAAGAACTGGCTCTAAAACAAGAAAAGCCGACAGATACGGGTCGGAACGCATCGCGATAACAAGCTCGTCTCGAATAACCTTCTTGAGTCGACCTATCAATTCGTGTTTTCCGTACACCCAGTCTCGCTGACCCTTCCATGTATGTGGAACCATCTCCGAGCTCCCCTCGGAAGCGGGTTCTTCAGGTCCTTTAATGAAGAAAAACCGTCTCTTCCAATCAAGAGAATTGCTGGAGACAATGGTCGATAAAACCGAATGGTTCGAACGTTGGGAAAAATACACAAACCCAGCGTTGGAGGCAGAGGAAGTGCTAACCTTAAAGAACTGCCAAAAATGATGAAAATTAACAACTTTGTCCTTAGCCTTCATCAAAACACTGAAAGCTATCAGATATCCGATCGAGTTCGGGAGGATTTGTGCGGGAGCCAGGGAGAATACATCTAGAACCTGCTCGAGTGACGGGGCAAAAGGAATACGCAACCCATAGGCAAATTGCTTGGCATAAAAAGCTTGACATCCTTCAGGTGGATGATTCACCCTTTGAGAGGGGGTCGGAATAACTAGTGAATAGCCCTCGGGAAGGAATTTACCTATCTCAGCTTTGAGGTTTGCTTTGTCTTCTATTGGATCGTATGCACTAGAGATGTCGTCGACTCGTTTCTCAGTTTTCTGAGCTCGACCTTTGGCTTTGGACTTCTTCGTGACACCCGCAAGGTCCAGGATTCTCACGCTGCATCCTCCTCCGATTGGATATCTCATTATCTCGTGCTCTTCATGCGCCACAGTCGAACTATCCTCATTATCGGAATCAGGATTTTCTCCATCTCCTCCTTCCTCACTATTGGGCTCGATGTTTTGTTCCGCGTCCCCACCATGCTCGGAATTATGTTGACCAGACGCCCCCTCGCCAGCATTTGACCCTAGGGCACGCTCAATTTGATCGACGATTTTATTCGTCTCATCAGGAGAATTTCCAGTGGTTTGGTAGTCGTTGATAAGTTCATCCATGGACCCTAGGTCGGAATCTGACCTCGGAGGATTATTGGACGGAACCTCTAGATTCTGGGAGGTAGACATGTTAGAAAATATTTGTTGGAATGGTCGACAAGAAATAATACTCTTTATCGATCTGAATGCTCCGATCTGCAGTAAGTTGGGAAGGCGTACTCGTCTTTTCAGGTCAACGTATATATATAAAGGTTAAAAGGGTAAATTGCAAATTCAACCCCGAGTAACCGCGGCGGTTAAGCTTCCACTCAGTAAAATTGAAGATCATCTCTTCATAAATAGCATTTGCGGTCCTCTTAGTTTTAAAAGTTGATATTTTAACTCGGTAGATTAAGATTAACGACAGCGTCTTCCGAAAGATGTGCACTCTTTTTCCCTTCGCTCGGTTTTTATCCCACAGGGTTTTCCCGAGTAAGGTTTTTAACGAGGCATGTCCGACCCAAGACCATTCAACACTCGACCTCTATTATTATTTCTCCGAGCTGCAAATATGGTAACGTCATCGAAGCGAAATTCTTACAAGGCTCCTCCATAGAAATATGTGCTCTTTTTCCCTGTCTCGGATTTTGTCCCACTGGGTTTTTCCGAGTAAGGTTTTTAATGAGGCATATCAAAACGTGTGCTACGATGCTGTGTTTACTTCTCCGAGCTTCAACTTCACTTACGCTCGAGAAGTGGGGGAGTATTGATGAGGGATATTTCGCATGCTTTATCTTAGGAAATACCTCTGCTCGAGATCGACCTAGATCCCGACCAGGAAAGGCTTTCTCCGACCAGAAGAACATGGTTCTCCGATCAAGTCAGAATGATAGCACAAGATCCAACTTTCCGATCTACTCCTATCCTCGGAATTACTGTGGGGCCGACCCACAGCTTTGGACAGCTGGCGAGACGTATTCCCATGCGGAGGGTTTACCTAGCTCAATATTGTTCCTATATATATGGGTTGCATTTATGACATCAGGGACGACACAATTCCCAAGAAACTCTCCTGCTCGGACTTAGAGCTCGGAATAGGCTTTAGCTTGCTTTTCTTTATATTTATCTAGCTAGTGGTACGGCATCCTGTAATGCTCGGATAGACCTACTTTGTAACTTGTATCCGGATCTTGATATTAATATATATACTCGATACTTTTATTGTTTTGCTCGACTTTCCTTATTTGACACGAACGAAAAAGAGTATAATCAGACCGTTTGTGCCCTCACGCGGAAATCAATACATTTTGGTTGCAGTTGATTATGTATCTAAATGGGTTGAAGCGGGAGCCTTTCCAACCGATGATTCTAAGGTGGTCATGGACTTCATTAAGAAACACGTTTTCACCCGTTTTGGCACTCCTAGAGCAATCATTAGTGATTGAGGAAAACACTTTTGCAACCGATGGTTGGATGCTTTGTTGGCAAAATATGGAGTGAAACACAAGGTAACCACCGCATACCATCCTCAAGCGAACGGACAAGCCGAGATATCCAACCGTGAGATTAAAAGCATTTTAGAGAAGACGGTATCTCCTACTCGGAAGGATTGGTCAATGAGACTAGATGATGCTTTGTGGGCATACCGAACCGCCTACAAAACTCCAATTGGAATGTCGCCTTATATGCTAGTGTTTGGGAAATCTTGTCATTTGCCTTTAGAATTGGAACACAAAGCCTATTGGGCGATTAAGTCACTAAATTTGGATATGAGTTTGGCAGGTGAGAAACGGTTGCTTCAACTAAATGAATTGGATGAGTTTCGGTTTGATGCCTATGAGAATGCTAAGCTTTACAAGGAAAGAACAAAGAAGTGGCATGACCAACGAATCATGGAAAAGAAATTTGAACCGGGTCAACAAGTGTTACTATTCAACTCAAGGCTCAAATTATTTCCCGGGAAGCTCAAGTCTCGTTGGTCCGGCCCTTTCAAAATTAGTGAAGCATTTCCAAATGGTGCGGTTGAAATTGTTGATCCAACAATCGGGGACCAATTCAAAGTAAACGGTCAACGCCTTAAGCACTATTGGGGTGAAAATTTTGAAAGGCAAAAGACCTCCGTGGTCTTGCATTGAAGTAAATGAAATGTATCAAGTTGAGCTACCGACTCTAAACAAAGCGCTTCTTGGGAGGCAACCCAAGCTTCTTTCTTTGTCCGTGTGTGTTTTGTGTGCGTGTTTTGATTTTGTGTTTTTGGTGTGTTTTGATTGTGTGTAGGTACAAGGAAATGTGGCAAGAAGGAAACAAGGTGAATTTCAATGAAGATGAAAATTGAGGACCAAAGGCGGCCATGATATTGCAAGAGACGAGCTCTCTTAGGGACGTATTTTAATTTCCTTGCTTTCCCCGTAGACTACTTTATTTGACCTATTCGATATGGTTGTACTTTGGATTCATTTACTTGCATTCTTAGATTTGGATGAATGTACCTCTACACTTTTAGAGCTCCCTTTTGTGTTTGTGTTTTGTTTGGTGTGCTTGTTCGTGCGTTTTGTGTTGTTGACGTGTCGACCTCCCTCTCTTTTTCTCTTTTTCTTGTCGCAGTGGGGACACTGCTTTGTTTTAAGTTTGGGGGGGAGGTCGCAAGTACGTAATTCACATAATTTTTGAAACGTTTCCCTATAAAAATTGCGCACTACGGCTAGTGTTAGGTTGAATTCGAGGTTTGTGACAAACGGTGGACAGAGTAGAACTTAGAACTCCCCATGAGTAGCTTAGGTATTTTTTTAAAATTAGATAGAAAAATCGAAAGTAAAGAGATCGAAGTGACCTAAGTTCGGGGGAGTGAACCCTTTTCTAAGAATGAAAAAGCTTTGGAATGCCTAGCTCTTTTAAAAAAAAAAAATCGAGTAGAGAGGTTGCTAAAATGTATGCACCTCTAGAGTGAAAAGAAAGGCTAAGCCTTCAATGATGAAATTCATGAAACATTTTTGTAATCTTTTCTATTCATTAGTGCAAGAATTGTAAAGCTCAAATTACATGTAAAGCACCAAAACAAGGAGCTAGTAGCCCTTGAAATCAATAAGTGCGAGTCGCACAAACACTCACTATTGGTGCTAGTTCTCATTGCAATATCTTATGTAAAGCACGCAATGTGCTAGTTTTGATTGTAATATCTTTTGTAAACACATTGTATCAAGTGAGAAAGAGTTAGGAACTAAAAAGGCCAAATTAGTTCAAGGTTAGGGATAACTCTTAAATATCCTACACTTAGCCTCATGGTTGTGATCGGAGCAATTGGTTTTCTATTCTACGTTGAAGAAAAATGCCTTAGTTAACTTGAGGAGTCCACGCAAATAGGTTCAATGATCTTGATTCACCGGGAGTTACTCATTTAGAAAGATACCCAGCCGATGCCAACACACACACACGTAGGGACTTGTTGAGAAAATTATGTGAAATTCCTAAGATTTGACGTTTTGATCTTGAGCGTGCCTTTGTACTTGTTTTGTTGTCTTTTCTCGAGGACGAGCAATAGTTTAAGTTTGGGGGGGTGATAAGGCCGTGAAAACGTCATTATTACCGGCACTTTCAAGCTCAAAAGTATTGATTGTCCTCAAGCTTTCGTGTGTTCTTGGGTGTTTTTCCTTCTTTTGTGTTTCTTTGTGTCGTTTGTTTGTTGTTTCGTGTTTTCGTTGTTGTGTCGTTGATTTTTCGTGTTTTTCGTAGGAGCTTATGAATAAGAGCTTGAGGAAAGAAAAATCCAGAGCAAATAGTGCAAAGACATAGATGGCTGCTCACTCCAACAAGTATAACTCTTTGATGGATTATCCAATGAAGCTGATTTTTTAGTATAATGTAGAGGAGGAAGTTAGCTACGCTGTGGATTTTACGGATCTACATTTGAAGGTCGGACGAGGGAGAAGCATCTACTTGAAGCTGCCTTGCCAGAATAGCCGAGAGTCAAAGTCGCGACCCTAGAATCCAGAGTCGCGACCCCGGTAGAAAAGAAGAAAAAAACTGCAATTCAGAGTCGCGACTTCAGAATCCAGAGTCGCGAATCCGGCTAGCAGAAAAATAAAAAAACCTGCACGTTTTTTGAAGGATAAATTTGGAATTTCAGCAAGATAAGTTGAGGGCTTTTCCGGCATTTTACAAGACTTATTTGGGGTTGATATAAAAGCTTAATCAAAACCCTAATTCCACACCCTTTGACACTACACTTTACATTTTCACTTTTATTTTAGATATTTGAAGGAGGCAACTGGGGGAATTTGTGAAGATCTTCAAGAAACTAAGCATTTCCTATCTCTAATTTCATCTTTTTATCATTGGAATATGGATATGATTATGAGAATGATATTGGATGATTTTATTAATATCATGAGTAGCTAGATCCCCAATTCCTAGAGTTTTATGAATCCTATGTTTGATCTATGATTGAATGGTGAATTAATTGTTGATTACATGCTTGTATGTGATTGCTTATCTAATTTTGGGCTTATTGTCATCTAATTGCTTGATCATCAATTGGGTGTTATCTATTGGTCTTTGAAGTGCTTGACAAAGTAAATTGGAGATTAGAATTGAAAATTAGATTGTGATCTGACTCTAGGATAGAAATATACCTAGCTCATTTCATATCCTAATAGGTTCAAGCTTAATGCATCAACTAGATTAATCCTTTTAGACATAAATTGGGTTAGTTTATCTTGATAGGTTTACATGCAACTCGAAAGATACATGTGGATATATTTGAATCCTAGGATAGTAATCATTAGCATGGGTCATCAATTGATTTAGCTAATTGGTCATAGATTAGACTAGGTGACATAGAACTCTAGGAGCTTTTTATCATTATACCCACCAAGTGTTTGATAATTTGTCTGAGTTACTTTCGTTTACTTTTCCTTAGTGTTAATTGCTAAAACAACCATCCAAACATATTTGAACCATGAATTTAAGTAGAGTAGCTTTAGTCCTAGTTGGTAGATAGTTGTTCAATTCTCCGTGGGTTCGACACTCGACTTATCTCTTTATTACTTGGAACGATACGTACTTGCGTGCTTTGCGTGTTAGTTTCTATCGCGAACAATGAGCAGGATAAGCAGCATAGTAAGGTGGATAATGAGGTGCAGCATAATATGATGAATAAACAGGTTGCACATAATAAGACCCATTTCCATACCAAGCATTATTATTTCTATGATTTCTTTGCTTCTTAGGTTTAGTTCTTACTTGCTCATTAACAGACGACTTAGACTTGTTACTAGTCTGATTGTTCTTGCTCTTATCAGCAGACTTCTAGGACTACTCTGCTGTTTAGCTTTACTAGTCTGTTTTTCATTTTCAGGCTTTTTACCATCTTTAGCCTTTGGAGATTTCTTCTCCTTTTTCTCTTTTTCTAGTGAAGTAGGTTTAGTTGTCTGAACATATAAGACAACATTGCTGTTATCAGCAGATATGAATTTTTCAATACGGTTCAGTTCTAAACTTTCTTTTACTAAAGGTGTTCTCCGTTCACTAGTTGTGTTCACTGATGCAACAGACGACTTATCATGAGTGGGTATTATATTTTCAAGTTCCATGATTTTTCCTTTGTAAACTTCACATTCTGCTTTCAGAGATTCATTCTCATGCGCAAGCTTTTTATACTCAGCTGATTCTTGCGGTTTTTCAACGTTAAGTTTCGGTAGAGAATTTTGCTTTTTCAGCACAGTCAACTCTTCCTTAAGCTTTGCAAATGCATCAACAACGTTTGTGTTGTTTTTCATCATTTGTTCAAATGAACTAAATAGCTCATTTTCATTTTCAGAGAGAGTTACCTCATTGTCAGAATCCTCTGATTCTTTGGCCATGAGACAGAGCAGTGCAGGTGTCTCTTCTTCAGCAGAGTCATCTTCCGATGTCTCCGAATCTGAATCAGACGAGTAGATGACTGCTATCTTTTCAGCTTCAGCCAACAGTACTTTGCTCTTTTGATGTCTCCTCTCTTTCCTAACTTTCCTTTCTTCCTCTGTATATTTCTCAGCTTTAGGATATGGGCAGTCCTTGATGAAGTGTCCCAATTTCCTGCAGTTATAGCACATTAGTTGTATTTATAATTATCCTTACTTTCATGAGAATAAGAGGTAGGGTTAGAAATAGAAGAATTGTTGTATTTGTTCTTCATTTTTCTTTTGTAGAACTTTTTGAATCCATTCAGCAACAACGCAACGTCGCCAGCAGTGTACTCCTTTTTGTTGAGCAGTGTGGTCTCATCAGATGAGTCCATTTCCTTTGTTTTTCCGGCTGATCTTCTGGATTTGTCTGCAGCAACTAGGGCAGCAGTGGAATTTGAAGTTGATGTCTCTTCTATTCCCATCCTAGGCAATTTATACTCGTACGCCTTGAGTACAGAAAACAGCTCCGTCAGAGAGATCTTCCCCAGATCCCTTGATTCTTCCATAGCTGTGATCTTCATGTTGAACTTGGGAGGTAGCGCCTTTAAAACTTTAACTGTGATCTCCTTATCAGTAAAGGTCTTTCCCAACTTTAACACATCATTCAACGTCCTTGTAAACCTTGAATCCATCTGGTCAATGGTTTCTCCGGACTTCATTTTGAAGTTTTCCAACTTCTCGAGGGCTATGCTTAAGTTGTGCTCTTTAATGGCATCATTCCCTTCGTTCATATCACGAACTTTGTCCCACATCTCTTTTGATGTTTTGTAGTGTTTGACTTTGTCATACCTGTCATTATTGAGGGCTCTTGTCATGATGAATATTCCAACCTTGTCAAGATTGCTCAGCTTTATTTCTTCAGTTGTCATCTCTTCAGGTTCTTTGTCAACAACCACCTCCTGGTCATTAACTTTGATTGTTTTGGTGATTCTGATTAGACCTTTGGTTATGCATCTATACATATTGTCATTGTAAGCAGCAAGGAAAATTTTCATGCGGATTTTCTAGTCCTCAAAACTCATTCCGCCAATGTGGGGTACATGGCTAATACAATTCATTTTCAAAAGGTTTTATTTTTCAAAAATATGTTCTTTTGAAAGTTTTTGAAAAACACACTCTTGGATCAAGCTGGTTGATTAGTCAGATGATTCAGTTGAACCACCTGCTCTGATACCACTTGTTGGTCCCAAGTGGTCAGTTGAGGTCTAGATAATAGACCTCTTTACTTTTTAAAATTTCTCCAACTTTTCTTATCAGCAGAGTAAGCTGATCGAACTAGTGAGACTACTTTGCTGATTGCGCACTTAGCTTAAACAGCGAAGTTGACCACTAGTCTGATTTTACTTATCTGATTCAATTTAAATCAGAGTTTGAAACTTGTATGCAGCGGATTTGTCAAGTGTTTTTCAAACAAGTTTACTTAAAAGATTTTATCCTCATTTTTAAACTCCTTTTTAAAATCTTTTAGTTTTCTCAAGTGTTTGTATGCTTTTGAAATATGCAAGTAAAAATGCAAGTAATCAAACACAAGGAATTTTTATAGTGGTTATATAGACAAGAATGTCTTTTAGTCCACTCTTCCAAATCACGAAGATTTTGGTTTATACTATGAACACAAAGTAAATAGTACACTTTACTTGCGCTTTTACAACAAATGATGAAGCCACAAGTTCGCTATAGGAGATCACAAAGAAAACCTTTACTCTGAAGAATTTTCACTCACTTAGATGGAAAACTACTTCTCACAACTTTCTCTTTTACAGAAAATCGCTAAGATTTGGATGTAAGCTTGTTTTTCTCGACTTCAGCTTGTCAACAAATGACTTTGTTGTTTTAGTGTTCTGCCTTAGAGTATTTGAGACTTGGAAAATTTGCTCGTGAATTGCTCTCAGTTGTTGTGTTCTTGTCTCTAACTCTTGAATCCAGAACTATTTATACTTGAGGATTTGAATTTCTACCGGTTGAGAAAAGACAGATTTTCAGAACTTCCTCGAGTACTGGTCCTTTATTTCAAAACGGCTTCTGCAACTGTTCACTGTACAGTTCTGTTGTACTTTTTGTCACGTCGCATTAAATGCACCTTGCTGATCCGAGGCTTCTCTTCAATCATTTGTCCTTAGTAACCTTCTCTTACAACATTTATTACACCGAGTGCATTTATTACCGTTGTAATAACTTCCTGATCACTTCCACTCTGCTGATTCAAATCGGACACATCTGATTTGACTCTGCTGAAATCCACCAGTCTGATTCCGTACTCAGCATGGATCAGTAGTCTTCTGGACCAAAATTCAACCCTTCTGATTTACTTTTCTTCTCAGATTGAATTTTCAGAGGCTTGCTAAGCTTCCATTACTTAGCTGATGACTTTTGGAAATCATCAAAACCTCCCTCCACTTCTTCATTTTCATCTAACAATGCCATTTTTACAAAGCAAATTGGCAGATAAAAGATTTTTCTTAATTTATGGGACATGTAAAACATTAACGAGAGTAAGTTTCTTCCCAGAAGTGAATTCCAGATCAACTTTTCCTTTTCCTAAGATCTTTGCTGCGTTATGGTTTCCCACAAGCACTTCTTGGTCTTCCGTTGCAACTTCATAATTCTTGAATTGAGATTTGTCGTTGCAGACATGAATAGTCGCACCAGAATCATACCACCAATCAAATAGCCATATGTATTTGAGTCACCATTCCAATATGCATTGTAGAAACCTAAATTTTTAACCCCATTGTCATTAACCTTGTTTGCTAATTTATTGTAATTATTCGCAGCAGTTTCCATCTCTCTTTTCTTGATTCTACATTTACGAATCAGATGCCCCTTTTTGCCGCAACGGTGATACTTTCTTGCTTCTTTGACCTTTTGCTTCTTGTTGGAACCATTGTTATTATTATCAAAATTCTTCCTCTTGTTTCCATGACTTTGATTGTGGAATGTCTTCTCATCCACAACATTTACTTTAGAAGAACCAAACTGCACTCCATCATTCTTTTTAAGTGCTCGAGTATCATCCTCTATTCTCAAATGTTTCTCAAGTTGTTCCAAAGTGAAATCTTCCGATGAATGTACAAGTTTCTTTTGATAATTTGTTCAAACGGGTGGAAGTTTGGCAATTATCGCATCAACTTGGAAGCTTTCGGGAAGTTCAACTTTCAAGTCTTTGAGTTTACTAACCAAGACTTTCAAGTCATGTACTTGGTTCAAAATATGCAAATTATCATTCATAGAAAAATTGTAAATACTTCATGATCAAAAACTTATCCGTACCTTGCCTTTCCGATTTGTACTTGTTCTCTAATGCATTCCAAATCTCTCTTGGTGATTTGATTGAAGTGAATAATTAATAAAGTCGATCAGAAATAGTGTTCAAAATATGTACACGACAAACCAATTCAAAAACTTATCCGTACCTTGCCTTTCCGATTTGTACTTGTTTCTTCACATTCTTTTGGTTCCGGAATTGGCTGCAAATCCGGACTTAACACATAGAAGATCTTCAAAGCGGTCAAGAGAAACTTCATTTTGTCTTGCCAACAGGTGAAATTAGTGCCATCAACCTTATCCAATTTCACAAAGTCTTGATTCATGACCTTGAAAGCAGCGTCGGAAGTCGATTCCATAATATCACTTTAAAATTTTTGGGAAAGATTTGTGGGGAACTAAATAAAATATATCAAGAACTTTGTGGCTTTAGGCTTATTTAAAGACAATATTTTTAACGTGATATTTACCCCCACTCGATTGAGTTTGCTAATGGGTTTGAAGTAGCAAATCACTCCCAGGATACAACAAAACCACTTAGAAAGATAGATAGCAATTCTAAACTTTCTCTAACAATTGTGTGCTTTTTGAGAGAAAATAAATTGAAGGAGTAGTAATAATATCGTTGATATATTAATTCTCTTGCACTACAACTCTATTTATAATATTCTTAGAGTTGTAATGTTTCATGAATCATTGTGGCTTGTGTCTATTCAAGAAAATATACATTTTCTACTTCACGGTTGCCATGGCTATCCAAAGAGATGTCTCTTTATTTACATTGTTTTGGAAATGTATATACGTCTCATGAATTAACCATTGATAGTAAACAAGCCAATTGTTCATTTTCTTTTATAACCAAGAGACACTTCATAATTTCAAATTAGTTAGTACAACCCCACTACTTATCATAATATAATAAGTATTATATAATATTATAATATATCTAAATTACAACAAGAATGACCACCACATCATTAGTCTCTTGAAAGACATGTTTAACACTAACCAACTCTAAGGAGTTACCCAATTTCTTGATGTCTTTAAGGGGTTCTCCATACTCATCAAGGGATTCCGAAGTCAACTTGATTCCTCATCATTGATTATATGGCAATAACTTTCAAAGTAAAATTATCTTCCATTGGTGTGAATCGACAAAATCCATAGCCTTCTTAGCCCCTAAAGCCTCAACTGCTATCGGTTGAACAAATTTTCAACTTGAATCGACTTCCATCCCTCACAAAGTCCTGAATGGTCCCTGTCACCCCCACTATATCAATCTCTATACAACTTATATCCTCCATCACCGCGACATCAAGGGTAACCGTAATGATTGTTGCATCTGGCGTAACTCAACGTGAATGTTGTCTCCTATAACTACTCTCGGTCTCGCGGCATTAGATGTTACAAAACTGCACTTCAAGCTAATCTATTAGTTTGTATTAGGATTGTTGTAAACGAACTCATTTTCCATGATTTTGACAGTTCTCCCAAAAAAGCAGTGCAATAATCAAACGTTCTAAGGAAATAAAAATAATAAACAAAACGCACCCAAAAAATCAACCAACAAGGACCTCCTTATCATATTTGCATACCGCAACATGACAATGGATTCAATCATCGGTAACAAACATTAATTAGATATTTTAGGGGAAAGTGCACCAATATCTTCACAGATACACTCAACTTCTCTTCTGAAAAGTTTGGTCGTAATCGATTGAGACGTTAGATATATCAATGTTCAACGATTGCAATCGAGTGGCTCGACTGTGCAAGATGAGGTACAATAGTCTTGCTCTTAATTAAATTTTCTGGCGTAATTATTATATTTTGTACATTTTTATGATTATTTATGCTAAAGAAGTGTCTCAAAAAACCACTAACAAGAATTTCGGCTCTTTTTTTGTTGGCGTGCACGGAAAGTTAATGATCAAGTGATCAAAATAAAGTTGGAGCAAGTCCCGTGTCTTCTTCTTTTGAAAACTCAATATAGCGCTATACAATGTAAAAGGTATGAAAAACGTATAGACAGAAAAACAACCAAAGAAATCGAAAAGATAATAAAAGATTAAAGAAAATCATGTTCCATAATTACAATGCTATTTCCAGATTATATAAGAGTACACAAAAGAGACAATGTAGTCGTGTGGTTTTTGTTTTCTCAAATTTATTGTTTGTAATCAATATATTAGTATAAGTTCAATTTTAATTTTATGTTATCTATGAATTTTCACTTTTGATGTATCATATTAATTATTATAAAATTAAATGACTGTCAAAGTTTTCTAAAATAATGTCTTAAAATGTAATTAAATAAGCTATTTTTTATAATAATATAATAAAATAGTATAAATATATTTTATAACTAAATATCTTTTTGAAAAAGAATATAATTGTGAGTAATAAAACTTGAATAGCCAAAACACTATAAATTAAGCAAAATTTATCTTTTCCTAACCCAATTTAGCTATCCTTGTTGGAGATTCTATAAGGTTGCAAGATTGGTGATTACATTGAAAGGAACCTCTAAAAAGGTAATAATCTAATTTAGCTATATCCATTCACTGGCGACATCTCCGCTTAATAGAGACGGGACTGATCCGAGAGTAGAAATAATAGAAGATCAAATTTAGCTGGAAATAAATTTACATAAGACAAAGTTTCCTAACTTAGAGAAATAAAAGTTTCCAACAACATGAGACTAAAACACCATAATTAAAAAACAAGCATCATTACAACTAACCAAAATGTTCAAGGATCTCTGAAAAGGCAACCAATACATAATGTCTTCTTTTACTCCAAAATTTACTCGCTCTCGTCAGTTCTCAACTTCTTTTTCTTCTTCTTTTTCCCTTCGCTTGCAAGTGGAAGGTCCCCATTGTTCTCATCTCTATTCTTCTTCGTTTTCTTCATTGTAGCAGTTCCATCTTCTGCTTTGTTGGATCGATTCACATCATTCTTTACCGGCTCTTCTTCTTCCTCATCCAGTTTTCGCTTTTCCTTCTTTTTCTTCTTCTTTTCGGTTTTAGGCTCCTCATCCTCATTAGCATTTCCATTCACAATTACCATAGGATCATCCTCTTTGCTGTCAAGGGTTTCAATAGCGGATTTCATCACATCTATGTTTTTACGAGGAGCAACCCCTTTATCGTAAAACTCTAGCCTCTCTTCAACTTGTTCTCTTAACTTTTCTCCAAACGTAGTGGTACTTTTGTCTGCGACCAAGAATGAGTTATCATTATCAAGAAGTGTTTTCTCTACAACAAAGATTATTATTACGAGTGAAATGCAAAAATACCCCATTTGATTTTCCTAATTTGCAAAAACCTCCATATTATTTTTATTACAAATACCCCGCTGTGCTATTTTTTTATTAGCAAAAAAACCCGCATGAGGCAAATTACATATTTTGCAGAAAAAATGACTATTATACCCCCACCATAAAATGCGAAAAACAAACATTCATCTAATATTAACAATAATCCCTCTGTTAACTTTAAAAATTGACAATTACCCTCATGTTCACTTAAAAAAATGCCTACTGCTATGAAGGATTTTCAAAAGGAGTTTTTTGCAAATAATAAAGAAATTAGGGGGGTGGGGGTGATCTAATAAAAATAGCACAGGGGGGTTTCCCAATTAGGCAAAGCACCGGGGGTATTTTTGCATTTAGCTCTTATTATCAACTATCAAATAACTTATGATGCACAAGATGAGATGTCAACCGAGATCTTAAACAAACATATATGTACCTAAGAAACAGTCAATGCGAGAGGCAATAGAGCACTTGTTAGCTAGATAACGAGCCATACGGCCTTTATTTTTTGTGGATGCACGGCCAATGAAAGAAGAATGGAATATAAGACCATATTTTGGAGTGTTTCCACGGGTTTTCAATGCCCTGTAAACATAATAGTATAAGCAAAACAAGACGAGGAACGCCAATGGAGCAAAAGTTGAAGGAATGTACTAAAACAGGTCAACATATATGGAAAGAGTACCTAAAGAGAGCTTTCTCAGCACCGAGAATCTGAAGAGTTGAAGATGGACATTTTGCCAAGTTAGTGAGACTACCAGCATGAGAAATTAAACGGGCACCAACAACTTCACCAATCAATGCAGCCAAATTTGGTGCTATGTCATTCATTTTGGCAACAAGGTAATCATAGAGCTTTTTCCTGTACTCGGAAAGGTCCATCACTCTTTGTGCAAATTGTTTAACATTGATAAGGTCCACTGGTGACAAATCTTGTCCTGGAAACATAAAAAAATGCTATGTCAATATATGATGAAGCATGCATTCAGATCTACATAAATCAGAAACTTTACCCATGGATGATTTAGCAGCCTCTATGATCTCCTTTGCTTTATCTTCATCATTAACTATCTCTGTCAGGCCTGGTAAATGTTCCTCAGACAACTGTGATTTGTCATCCACGTATTTTGCAACTTTGGCATAAAGATAGTTGTCATTAACAATCTTCACTAATTCAGGGAAATGCCAAGAGTACCATTCTCTGCATGAAACATAAGAGAAGTATAAACAACCTGGATATAGTTTCGGGTGATTTACACTCGGACCCCGTGAGGTTCATCGTAATTACAGAAAACCCCTACGGTTCCAAAAATTACAAGGACAGCCCTTACAGAGTTTTTTGTAAACATTTTCAGAAGTTGTAGGGGTGTCCTTATAAGGATTGTTGAAGTAGTAAGGAGTTTTTGGTACATAGTCTAAACCAGAGGGGTCTCCTTGTAATTTCTGAGACGTCAGGGGTTCCTTCTAAGACGACTAAACCTCAAGGGGTCTGGTTGTAAATCACCATATACTTTACGAATGTAGTAAATGGAGTTATATACTAACCTTACTCTCATGGAGAAGGAATTGACATCTTTATCAAGAGTATCAAGAATAAAGATGGCCTGAATAACCATGTTGTCTACACGGTTGACATTGAACTTCACCTTCGCTCTACTGTAACTGTGACCGAGACCAAGTTGTGCCTTTTCCAAGTCACCTGGCTGTTGATATTCAAAGCAAATAATGGGAAATCAAATTAATACATTTAATCAAATTCAGAATAGATTTCATGTGAAGCATTAAAATCAAAGACAGATGATTGAGAAATGACCAACCTTTAGATTTTCAATGAACCGATCAAAATGCAAGCGCACACCTCGAAGAAGCTCAAGAACAAACTCATTACTTTGGCAGGGAATTTTTGTTACTTCAAAAATATGTGATCCAAGCTTTGGCTCAGCAACTCCTAAACTGAACTTTGGCTTCTTTCCATCTTTGACCTTGGGCAAAGTAAGCTCCAAAAAATTCCTCAGCTCATCCGTCATTTGTCCTTAGAACCCCATTACCAACAAGCAAAACACGTCATTCATGTTCCAAG
>JAYDYQ010002208.1:0-25003 GCA_034814905.1 Penstemon davidsonii
CATTTCATCATTTGTATTTCATTTATCAACCTAAAATGCGTTTCTCTGTATTGGAACATTTACATAATGAAGTTATCATTTTCAGTGGGATAAGCCCTGAGGCTCTCGAACTTTCAGATATACACTGCAGTATTCCAATGAATGGCATGGTAGACTCGTTCAATGTTTCAGTAGCTGCTGGGCTTCTTATGCACCAAGCTGTATGTGACAGGACACTTCGCATGGTAATACTTCATTTAGTCATACCCACTCGATAGATAGACAACTTGAGTTGCCTAACAACTAACTTTAAATGTTTGTTTACTTTGTTGTTCTTGCTTTGGATAATAGACACACAAAGTACTTCATGGTGTTCTTTTGTGTTTAGGGTAGTCACGGGGATCTAACGCAGGAGGAACGGCAAATTCTCCTAGCCGAGTTTTATCTACGCCACAGCAAAAGTGCCATAAGCATAGCAAATGAGTTTTACAAGAGGAAATTAGCTAGGCTCATGTAAAAACTCTAATAAGCTATCATCTGAGAAGTTTCATAATCGATGACTGCAGATTTTCACCGGTATAAAGGCTATTTATCGATATCATTTTGAATACCGGATGGCCTATTTGGGCGTGTATTTGTACATTGTTTAACTACATTCTACTTAATTTTCTTCTTTTCCAAAGCAGGTTACAAGGTGGGATTTGATATTGGGAGGCCTTGACATAGCAAGCTGAAGCTTTTCAGGTGAACTCTGTTTTACCTATGAAGTCGAGAGCAACATTGCCTAGAAGTGTACCACATGTGTAATGTTATTGATCGAATAACAATGTCCTACTTTTAATGGTTGGAAGCATCATGATGAAAGATGTTTCAACTAAGACAGAGAATGAAAAACTCGGTTTACATCTTCAATTAACCGTAAACCATACTGTTATTCGAAAGGTTAATTTTGATTTTCGATGAGTATCAAACAATTTGTTTGGGGTAATGTTTTTATAGTTTTCAAGCAATATGAAGTTGATAGCTGGATCTCAAATCTATATCTAAATTCCTTGATTACCTTAATGCATTCTTGAATAAACATAAAAAGTGTTCTTGAAAATGATATTGCTTGATTTTTTAAATATTTGAATCACGTTTATATTTATGTTCTTGAATATTTTCAGATATCAACATTGATCAACTGGAGAAGAACAGACAATTGGCAGAAAGTGTAAACCATTTAAAAAACTCACTAAGTGTGTGTAAAATGTAATGTGTCAAGCAACTTCTCAAAGAAAATCTGATCCTTTCCATCAACTATCTATAAAATTAATACTGTTATTTTATTTATGAAAGAAATATGGTCCAAAACAAGTATACATATCTATACAGTATAAACACAAGTCTCAGCTGTGAAAATAAAATAAAAAATAAACCCAGTGATTATGATTCCTAAGTACAAAATTTTTAGCCATTCCACCTGAACTCTTTCGATCATGAAAAAATTGACAGAAAGACGCCCAAATGCATAATGCATGGGGAACTCGATGATGTTTCCACAGGTCGATGGAATGGGATGCATACTTGAAATCGCACTATACGCTACCAATGAGAAAAAAATCATCTGAAATTACTCATCGAGAAGAAGGTGGTCGTCTGATGAAGGTCTCGAGCAGTGAGCATTTAAGGGACCAAAAAACAATTCCAAGCAAAATGAAGGGCCACAAATCGACCTCCCCCTTTGGCCAACTTTGTCTAAATCTTTGATTGTGAACTGAAGTAGGCTGCCTGTTATGAAAGCTGTATTGAAGCAAGCATAGAAGAGACGCCCTCCAATCAGTTTTTCATAGAAAATTATACGCACATCCCCCGTTACCTGATAAATCAAATTATGTTACAGTATATGAGTTTTACTGATATAAATAAGCATTAATTATTAATGATCGAAGGTCGAATATCTTACTTGCAGAGGCTTCTCATAAAAACAACCAAGACAAGTTTTCTGGTAAATAATGGAACTTTCGGTGTCCATTTGGACCACCAAATGAGGCTCCGTTGCATCTTTCTTGCCTTCTTCTTCACTCTCGATAAATGAGTAATAATATCGAGTGCTCTGAGATCTTTCACAACCTTTTTTAATTTTTCTGCAACAACTCCTCGATACTTCTGTTGAGGGACTATATCGCTGCCCTGGAATCTGCATAAAGAGGATAAAAATGGAGAATTGATCAAAAGCAGAAAAGGTAATATGTAATATATTTCGACTTACCTCTTGTAACTCGGAGACGACAACAAAGATATGATCAATGTTGGTTGTGTCATATAAACGGATACGTTGAAGTTCTCTGGTACATGGTTTAGGCAAGTTAACAAATGGAGAACTAAGATTAACTCCTTTTGGAAAAGTTAGTAATTTCTCCCAATATGCAACGTAACGACGCTGGCTTGCTATCGACACCTATTTATAGTAAAAAGTGATCTCTTAATTTACTTTACAAACCAATTTCAGAATAACACTTTCAATTGTTTTATCGATAAACCTAAACGACTTACTCCTTCATTGTTGGTGGTTCGTTTCTCTGCATACACTTGCATAGCCTTCTCTGCTGACATGCCCGCGTAAACTAGATAACAAGACATCATTAAGCCAGTTCGACCTTTTCCTGCCTGCAAATTCAAATAACACAAGGGCAATAAACAATAAAATTGCATGAAAAAATCCATTTTTTAAAAAATTGGAATTTTCACATTTACCATGCAATGCACAACTGCAATGTTTTTTGAATCACTAGATAGCCAAGAATCAACATCTTCACAAAATTCCTTGATCATTGATAATGTGGGGACGTGGTTGTCATCAAATGGATATCTCTCCACACGACCGTGGAAATGTGATACTTCGTAACTTTCTTCGATACATAAGTTATAGACCTTATAATGACCATGGTGTCTCATATCAAGTACAGACTTAACCTGCCATAGAGGATTACGATACACGGCTCTTACGCGTTCTGCAGGGAACGACATTGCTAATAGTCGATCTGTTATGTAAGTCATATCCAGATCATACCCAGCAACTAGCATTCTTCTCCTTTTCTTTGACACTAAATTACGTATGTAATTTTTCCAGAGACAATTCAACAATTGGCTCTCTAAAATTTTCAAACTCAATTTTTCAGTACTTTGTTGTCCCTTCTTTGAAAGCTTCAACCCCATCTTGTCAACAACTATGAGAAGAAGCTCACATATATATTCCTGTACAATAATACTATGCTTCATTTATTGTATTCGTGCTTCATTTCGATAAAGGGAGGGAAGAAAAATATTAACCTAAGAACAACATAGATGCACAAAGGCGCCACTTGGGCAAATGCACGAAATTCCCCTGTATTGCGCCTAGCCTTCAATTTAGTCTTATTTCTTACCGGTAAATACATACACAAAATCCCTTCTCTTTCAACGGTAAAATAGACATATGGATACAAAAGTAATGGCGCCATTTGTGAATGTGTAAGGGATCTAATAACAGAATAAGATTTTATGAAATAGAAATTACAGAGGAGAGCATGGTGAAGATTATCCATAATATAGGGGGGTTTCGTGCATTATGCTCCGTACCACCTATGGACACATAATTTGAATTACTTATAAATAAACACACATGATCCAATTTATATTCGCCAACATTTGTACCGGGATGATCTGATTTCCAATTAAAAGATTGTGCAATTAATAAAATTAAATCATACAAAACAGCCAATTTTACTTACAGAAACGATATAAAGGACCACCAATGTGCAAACTAATAACACCAACTCCACGAAAATATTGATCCAAGAATCAAGAAAATGCAAAAATAAGGTTTTTTTTTTCTTTTTATGGATGGATGCTTGGAACAATCAAAGTGAATCCAATGTCACAAAGATTGATCCAAGAATCAAGAAAAATTCCGAAGTTTCAAAATCTGGGGCTGTTTCTTAAGGGGGCCAAAAGGAGGAGATGAAACAACCCATGTCCAGATTAGAAGATTAGGTGAGAGGAATGTGTAAAGATTTATTTTCTGCTAAGTTTGAGATTTTTGTCCACAATTTCAGACAACCTTAAACTTGGAGAAAATGAGGCCGAATGAGCAGGGAAATTAGACACGTCTATGTACTTCCTTCTTTTTTTTTTTTTTTTTTTTTTTTTTTCACACAATAGTTGAAATCCGGCAATTTTTAATGCTGAATATTGTTTACTCGATTTAAAAAGGCAAAATTTTAAAAATGGTGCTGTAACTTTGGTATTTATTCAAACTTAGTCCTATAACTAGAGTGAATGCACGTCTAGTCCTTTAACTTTCACCCTGTTTTAATTTTTGTCTTATGCATGCAAATTTGGTCATCTAACTACTTTCAAAAAGTTTCAAATTTTGTCTTAAACTTACAATTTGGTCTTATTACCGGGAAAAAAAGTTTGTAATTGGAGAACGAAATTGAAACTTAGTGAAAGTTAGATGATGAAATTTGTAATTGCAGGACATAATTTAAAACTTATCTAAAGCTAGAGGATGAAATTTCTTATGCATAGGACTAATATTGAAATTGAGTGACAATTAAATGACTAAATGTGTATTCAATATAGTTAGAGTACTATTTTTGAAATAGATCCAAAATTACAGGACTATTTTGAAATCTTGCCATTTAAAAGACTTGCAAATGGTTAACAATGAAAATAATATGATAATCAATAATATTGATTACTAGTTACTACGTTGGATAGTTAACTTGGAATTGGTAATCAAATTTGATAACTTCAAATGGTTTGAGTATTTCCTTTTAATTGATTTTCTTAAAAAGTCTACACTGGATAGTAAACTTAGAATCGGTAATCAAATTTGATTACTTCAAATGGTTTGAGTATTTCCGATTGATTTTCTTATAAAGTCTTTTATCTAAAATCAAGAATCTGGTAACTACTCGATATCCGACTAGAGTATGTTAGAATTAAAAAAAATGAAAAAAAGATTTGAGTTTGATTCGTTATGCATATAAAATAAATTTGAACAATATTTTTTATTTAGGAAATTTTAATGCTCCGTTCGAGCTCAACTCGATAAGTTATAAGTATATAAAATATCAAGATGTACGATACTCAACTCGAGCTCGTTCGAACTCAATTCATTCACCAATCAACAATTGTTAGACACGGTTTGATTCATTGACACCCCTAAACATGACAACCTGAATTGAGAATCTAACACTTAATCATAAAATTAATCCCCATACTATTTTTAATTATTAATTCACAACTCTCATTTTTTTTAATGACATGAATTATATCATTACATCAATATCACTAAATCATAAATCTATTCGAATAGAACCAAACTAACAGAAAATTAACTATCAACCACTAATATTATTAAATTAGAAGAAAACTCACACTAGTGATAACTGAACCCCAAAATTTTGATCCTGAGGCCTCAATCTTGCCTTGGACTATGGTCTCATTGGCACAACTCTCAAAAGTTGTCAAAACTACAGTGTTGATATTCGACTTAGATTTAAATTTGATGAATAAAAGTATTTAAATAACAGTTAAAGTTCACTTCGAGCTCAATTGAATAAAATCATTAAATTATTCAAGCTCAACGCATGTTAATCTCATTCAAAAACTTTGGTAGTTTAACTGTCAAAGTAAATTATTCAAACATAAGATTCATTAATTATTTCCTCAAACATGCATCACACTCAAAGAAATCTCAATAGAGATAAGAATTCTTTACATAATGTAATGAATTCTCTTTGAGAATTCATCCTCTTCTCTTAACCAATTATCACTTGCAAGTAGCAACCTTCAATATTATTAGATCAAGAAGAGAAGAACAAAAGGCCTCAAACTAGTCCATTTCTCTCATTCAAGATGATCATGAGGCCTAATTGACATAAAGAATGCAGCATACTGCCTAAGCCGTCGATCACTATCCCCATTAACCGAGGCATACCTCAATGCACGTCTAGTCCTCTCCATGTACCTTCGCCAAGCCAACTGAATATTAACAGCAGCCCAAGTCCTCCAATTGGACGAATAATACCTGGCAGTACGCGTGAGCCTCTCGTTTGCAAACTTGTAGCGAAAGTGATCTGTAATGTACCGGAGATGATTAGCATCAAGAGCAAATGCCTCGGTTGATTCTATGCACGTAAATGTTGCAGAAGAAGGCGGAAGTCTGTCTATAAAAGGGCGACGAAGGCACCATGAGAAAAGTTCGTCTCCAAAAAATCCACCCGGCTCTAGTAGGCTAGTGGCTACCATCCCTCGGCTGAGGTTTTGGCTACTCTTTACACAACCATGCACGATGAATACAATTCGTTGAACGGGATCTCCTTCTCGTATAATCTGTTTCAATATGGAGTCATGAGATAACTAAAGCTAGTGAATTACGGTACCAAATGTGCATTGATATAAGAGACCAAAGCTAGTGAATTATGGTACCACAATAAATTTTGCCATTTTTTTCCCGTCAATCATAGAAGAATCCTTACCTTTTCATCTTTGGAGAAAACTAGAGGCTTTACACGGTCACATATGTTGTCTAGGATGAGATCATCCAAACTGTGGAACAATGGCACCTGAAAATTTACAAATCAAATTCAATGTAACTGCAATTTGTTAGGAAAAGATTATCTATTTTCCCAAGTTTTGTTATAAGATTGTACCTTTTTGATTAGATCGAGGCAAAGAAAGCGTTTAATGTCCCGTCTAAGTCCTTCCGGTAATTCTTTTATTAACTCCATCTCGTCATCACCACCCATAGACAACCATCTCTGTCGTTCATAACGCCTAACTCTTTGTCTCAGTTGTGACGGCAATTGTCTCCGCTTCATCCACCATTCCATATCTCCGCACCTCAGCTGCATTTTCCTTTTCTTCGCCATCACCGCGTGCAGAAACACCTATTATCAAAGAGCTTTATTTGTAATTCATGTACATATTATTGAACAAACACAAAGTAGAATTTTGATTTTAGATCACCTGTATATTTCCAATTAACAAAGTGAATAACATTAAACCACTAAGCACAGTGCATATACTGAACATCACTTCCATCCAATGACTCGTCGGTTCCAAATCGTTCCCAAAAGTGCTGCAATCAATCAAAATATTGTTAATTAACGTCAAAACTGCATTTTTAGTCCCACATGATTGGATGCTCAGAGTTTGCGCTTTACAAAGTTGCATGTCTGTCACAATTTTTGCAACGTTTTGCCCTTTTAGTCTTATCGCCCCCTTTTTCTTTGTTTTGCATCCCAAATTTGATGAAAAGGGAGCGATAGAACCATAAATGCAAAACATTCTAAAAAATGAGAACCAAAACTGCAATTTTGTAAGCACGGGACCAGAATTGCTGTTAATTATAGTCTTGTAGGACTAAAACCGCATTTCCATCAAAAGATATTGACAAAGTGATTACCTCAAGGTCATTAATCCCCAAAAAATAGGATAAAGAATCTTAACGGCTACAGAGTTGCTCGACACAACCGGAAGAGCCCATTTGTATATGCCATAACGGAATGGTCCATTGACATCCAAACACAACGGCTTTCTAATCGCAACTGTTGAGTTACCAACACACGGGTTATCCAAAGTACCCGATGGCAATAGAAACTGGTAACAGATTTCCTCTGAGCAAGACAAAGAGAGATTACAACTACTTCTTCTGCTACACTGCTGCTTGAGACACGATGCCACTCGTTGTATGGCAAGAACATACCAGCATCCACCGGCAACCTGAGAACGAGGACAAAGCAATTAATTAACCATGGTTAGATCTCAATCAGAGTTAATTATAACTTCAGTAGGGTAGGATTAATTTATTCAGGTAAACTTACATGAGAAGCAATGAAGTATGCTATGAGGTTAAGGCCAAAACCCCACCATATAGTGCCGAATATGTAACCGGTGACCTTTTGCATTCGCCTCATTAGGCATATGCTGTGATAGACTTTCGGTAGGTATTGGAACAAGAAAATCAAGAGGAGAATCGTAAGTATAAGCTTTATCTGCTCCCCTTTGATTAATCGTGGCACGACTAACCAAAATACGACCTGGAAAGAAGAAACGACAAAAACAGGTTAGGAACTGAAAATTTTCTATGAGCGCTCAAGTTTTGTTCGATGAAAAACAGAAATTCCGAGTGGGGTGTTAGAGGAGAAGAGTGCTCTCTTAATAAAGTTTATTTATTTGATCCATATGTTTTCAACCAAATACAATTGAGTTATTTTGCTTGCCCGAATCTCTGAAGGGGGGCAATAAATTTTTCATTAGATTTCTGGGATCACAGTTTATTTTACTACACTACACTTTATCACAACTAGTTTTAAAAATAAAAATATGTAATCCTAAATTACAGAATATTTTACCAAATCCAGATTGGAGAATATCAGTCATCGATCACGTTCTTGATGTGTTAATTATCTGATGAAAGGTAAGTCATTAGAGCTAGATATTTTAGTGCCATTAGACCATGACTAAGTAATTAAAAAAGCTTCTGTTGATTAAAAAAATCAATGTCCTTGTCATGCTGTAGCAATGACGGCTGAACATCTAGAAACATGCACAAGTGCATATGTTGTAGCCTAACTGAATATCTAATCTATTATTGTAATCAAATAATTACGTACGTAGTTGCCACACAAAAGCCTGTAATTTGTGACATGATTGAATAGGGCCCCAAAACAAACAAACACTCCATGACTGTGTGATTTATTTTCACTTTTCTCTTTATAGATATAGATATAGATATAGATAATGATTCTTGTCTACAATGCTTCTGTATTAATTACTTAATTTTACTCCACAATTATATTGTTTTAAAGTGATAATTAGCAATTCCAAGCGTACACAATTGTACTTAGAACACAAGGGACCCATGAACATGCCTACTAAGATGTGATTTTTCCTTATATGGTCCCAAACCTTCGTTTTCTTTCCCTAATCAATGATCCTTTTAGATGAAATTAAATATTAATTATATGATTTGACTGATGTAAAATTTGTGTTTGAATCTGTTTTATCTTTTATAAGTTTTTTTTTTGGTAATAAATTGTACTCAATCTCTTTAATTTGTGGATAATAATGAGTAATATAAATCTGAATAAAAGACAACAATTGTGGGGTAACATATGGGCCATTTTGTCAAATTAACTTGGAGAATAAAGAAAAGATGTAGAATGAGAGGAGGAAATCTAATGTAATAATTGATAATCAATGTTCTCTTAAAAATTTACTAATAATGATGTCTATAATACTTATATAAAAATAATATTCTGCGTATCTTTTTTTAGAACAACTAGTTTTGCCTGAGATTATGGATTAAAATGTAAAGTGGGATAAAAAAATTGGTTTAAGAGTGCGTCTAACCTGAGGAACGGGGAGGATGACAAAAACATCAAACCAGAAACCCTTAAATGACCTCAAATAATGATCCGCAATCGCACGTGAGTCCCACACGAGCTTACCACACCCAACAACAAGCGACTCTCGAGACACGTAAGCCAGCCGAAACTGCAACCACAAGTGACACAAATGCACAGCGTCCACACACGTACGGAGCACGGTCACAATCGCCGCCAACCCACCGTCCATATACAAGCACGGCGATCCGCCCCGCCCGATCGAAAGCGCGTAGAAGAACAGCGGGTCAACCGCCAACGCCATCCCACGCGCCAGCAGGAACGCCCTGTTCCATCTCTGCACGCGCTTGGTACGCGGATCGAATATACGAGGCCCGGTCCTGATTGGTCTTGGGCCGGGTCGGTTTTTTATGGGGAGTAAGGATGAACCGGCGGATGCCTCCCATTCGGGTTGGTGGGCTTTGTCGCAACTGGTCGAGTGGAAAACGGGTACGCCCACTTGAGTGCAGGCGTAGCATTCGGTGAAGCTGGAGATTGGACTCTCTTCCTTCTCGTCGATGTTGTCTGGTTCTCGACCAAATATTCCAAACCACCTGCATTTTAGATATAAATAATATATTAACTACTGACGGATTGATGTAACAATATATTCACATGTTTCATTTAAGAAAAAAAAATAAAGTTGCAGATTCGGCCTAGAAATTGACGATTAATTAATTAAGAAATAATTGAGTGTGACAACAACATCGTATCTATGTAAATTAGAAATAGTAATTTTAGAAATAAAAGAAAAGAATGGATAATTTACTTTGATAGGGAGAAATGGGGGTTTGGAATTTGAGAAGGCATCTTCGAGGTGGGAAGGAAACCATGGGAGAGCACAAGTAGTATTAATTATTGTGTGAAGTAATTATTATTACTAGAAAAAGAACAAACTAAAAGATTTTGAAGAAAGAAGAAAATAATTTTTCTATATATTAAGGAAAAGGAAGAAAAATTGGTTAATTACTACATATTTGCTGATATGGTGGGAGGGGGGAAGATGAGATGAGATGAGAAGGATAGAAAAGCAAATGTTTTTGTGTGTGTGAAGTGAAGTATTATTAATATTATTAGCGCATGAAGAGGTGGTCGTGTTGGGTGTAAAGACGAAGACGGGTTGTCCAGTAGTACTACTGCTTGTTGCCCATCTTTAATTTATAAGGTTAACAATATTGTCAGAACAACAATTATTATTGTCAGAACAACAATTGTTGCTGCCATAACATAATTTTTTTATTTCCTAATTTACCCTTCTAAAGCTATGAGTTCATCCTGTTCTCTATTTCCTTACGTTTCAACTGTTTATCCAAAAAAGAGAACTCTTCTCTTTCCAATTCAATTCTTACAGCAAAATTCCCCGTTGAGGCATATTTTCCTCTTCAAGTTTCCTATCATTCAATCTGAATAACAAGCCAGTGCTTTTCGCCCATTTGCTCTTCACTTTCAATGGCAATTAATTAATTGATCATTTTCTATTAGTAGCTAGTATCTTGTTAAGCTGACTGATTATTTTATTGTCCATACATTAATATCCTTATTCTGTAGATTATTTTGCAAGTTCGTGGCCATTGACATGAGTCGATATAAAAAATTTAATAGAAACACCAAGAATATGTCAAACACATGGGATAATTTTCCTAAAGGGGCTGTTGGAAATTGTGGAAAAATTATTGGCCAACAGGGAGGGGCAACTATCCTTGAAGAAAAGAAATACCAACTCTATGGCTATGCGACCTCACTTTTGCATTGTTGGTGGCGTTTAACAATCTGTGTAATAGAAATATACTCAACTATATTTCTTATAATTATAGTGATAAATAACTATAATTCAATTAAATAGCAAACAAAAAAAAATAAATTATAATATAATTCTATATATAGAGAAACTTTAAATACCTAAAGTGGTGGAAATCTATTTTAGTAAGATCGTTTCAATTTAATTAAAATTATTTTATATGAATTAAAAGAGTTTAAAAGAATAATAATAATAATAATAACTTAGTTCAAGTGTAAGTAATGAATTTAATTTATTTGAATAAAATAATCAAAGTCCTTACACTTTCAAGTATAAACAGAATCGGTTAATTATATTATATATATAAGTATGGAAACATTGAAACTTAAGTACAAAAACTTTAACTTAGTTTTTGAGGAAATTGATTCAATTTTGTTCACTCGAGAAAAAATTTTAAACTATAAAAGTTTATACTTTAAAACAAAATTAAGTAATTATTAAACTAAGTTAACTCACTGAATTGATATCGAAAATGAGAAAATACGAAGTTAGACTGAGGTTGCGGATGCAATTTCCTTAAGACAATATTTCCGAGGCTGCCTACGGTGCAATCAGTACTCCTCGGTAGTCTCCCAAGATACAACAGTCTTGATCCTTGTTGTTTTGCACGAACAAAAGGCCACGGGCGAGTTGGAACAAACAGAACTTCGACTAGAAAATTTATTTAATTTGAAAAGTAGAGAAGAGATAATTATTTTATACTTTATTTGCTGGAAAATAATGTGAAGAATTGGCCAGATTCTTCTCCTATTTATAGCAATTGAAAAAGTGTTGCTGGAGGGTCACAATGGTTCGGATTTAACTTAAACAATGGTTCGGTCCGAACGGGTGCCACCCATTCGGTTCAAAATCCGACCAAACACACCCTTTCATTCAAAATTGGGCGGGCAACACGGATCCTTCTCGGACCTTCTAGAAATGGGTTTCGCGGATCCTGTTCGGATCACATGCGGATCCTAATCGGATCACACGCGGATCCTAATCGGATCACCCACGGATCTTGTGTAAAGTTTGGACTTTAATAATTATTGGGCCCAGATATAACTCTAGGCCCATTCCTACAAAAACCTTTACACTTTGAAAGCTAGGTACCCTTTTTATAACAATTTTGTAGCTCAACTTTCTCCTTCTTTTCCATGTGGGATGAAGAGACTCAATCTTCTCTTCACATTTCATTCATTAAGGTGTAATAATTAACTTTGGCTAATTAGACTCAATTCAATTAGCTATAATTAATCCCATTACACCAACATGCATATCCTTTTGTAGCTCAACTTTCTCCTTCTTTTCCATGTGGGATGAAGAGACTCAATCTTCTCTTCACATTTCATTCATTAAGGTGTAATAATTAACTTTGGCTAATTAGACTCAATTCAATTAGCTATAATTAATCCCATTACACCAACATGCATATCCTCAGCTAACCCAGCAGATCTGAATGTGGTGCTATTGGTTGGGGAAGAAACATGATTTTGTGATATTGCTTCTAAATTATTGAGCCAAAGTGATTAATATTGAAAGATTTTCAAAAAATTGCTTTAACCATGGTCCATGGCCAAGAAAAAAAGGGCGAAAAAACTCCTTGAGGCCATCTCCAATGGTAATGGTGGGGGTGGGGGTGGGGGGGCTCGGGGCTCCGGAGCCCTGGGGCTGCCCTTGCCCCCACCCCGAGCCCTGCCTGGTCGTCTCCAATAACAGGATTCCGATATGGAATTAATTTCATTTGAAGGCTTGCCCACTCTCACCTATAATTCTAGTTTTAATTTGTTTTTAATATTAATATTAATAATATTAATAACTATTTTAATAATAAAACTTAATTATTAATAATATTTTAGTATGTATTTAAATATTTTATTATTTAAGTATTAACTTAAATTGTTTGTATAAGTGTTTAATTATATTTTTAACTAATTCGATATTTTTAAAAATATATAGCCACCACCAATATTGTAATTAAATGATTAATTTTTAATTACAATAAAAGAAATTAAAATAAAATGTTGAATTTAAAAATTGAATGATTTGTCCATAAAAAAATTTAATTACAATTCTAATAAATTATTAATGATTTTAATTTAAAAAAATTTAAATTTTGTTATATTAAATAATTCAATTAAAAATTGGTGACTACATATATTTATTAAATACTAGTAAATATACTAACAAATTTTATTAAATAATTCAATTCTACAAATTTAATTTAATTTAGGCGAAAAATTTATTTTTATATATATTATTTAAATAATTAATTTTTTCTATTTAAACATATTAAAAAACAAATTAAATTAAGAAATTTTTAAAAAAAAGATCCAATCAGGTGGTGCCAAGTGGCGCCACCTGACTTAAAGAGGGGCGCATCTTCTTCATTTGCTCACGCGAGCCCCGGGCTGCACCAGGGCTCGCACGTGCCCCCTCCCCGCCCCCCACCCCTGGCCGCTGGAGACCGCCAAACCTCCGACCCCGCAGCCCCCCCCCCTCCCCCGACCCCGGCCATCTCCATTGGAGATGGCCTGACTGCGCATGATATCTTGAGGGCCGAGTGGTTTGGGATAGATGAGTCAACTGAGGTTTTTTGAGAGAAGGGTAAATGAGGTATTTAATAAATTATGCTCTGCCACCAACAAGTTTGGCTTTGGCAATATCGCCAGCCAATTTATAACTTCAAAATTTAATATTTTTTAACTCCAATCCTCTTTCTCTCTCTTAAAGTTGTTTACGCTTTTGTCCCTCGTAGAAAAAGTGTTACACTTTCATCTCTATTACATAATATATGTTACACCGATCACTTTTCAGGCCAATTTCAACAAAAATATATCACCTTCAAAACACGTGCATTTTGGGAGGGGTATTTTTGGAATACCATGTACGTGATATATCCAATTATTGACACATGAAATATTAGAAAACATAGTATTCCGAAAATACCCCTCCCAAAATGCATGTGTTTTGAAGGTGATATATTTTTCCTAATATTGGTCTGAAAAGTGATCAGTGTAACATATATTATATAAGATGGACGAAAGTGTAACACTTTATCTATGAGGGACGAAAGCGTAAATAACTTTAAACTTGAGGGACGATTAATGTAATTTATCAGTGAAAAAATATTACCCAACAAAAAAAAAGGTCGATCGGTGAAAACTTCGTATTCTTGTTGTCATGATCAAAATTTTCATATTGAACTAAGGAATTTTTTTTTTTATTTTTGAGTCAATCGAAATGAAAATATAGAGTATTTTCTACTTTAATATGTTTTTTTGATTTACAATTTTACAAACATTGTTTCGAAGATTTTCAAAAGAATTCTGAAAACTTTCTAATATTCTAATGACTGAAAATGAAACTTTTAACGCATATGCCTGTGGTTTCTCTATTTTTAAGAGAAAGAATATACTTTATTAAATGTCTGAACATCAATTGTTATTAGAATTTATAGTTTGAAGGGCTATTTAAAAAAAATTAGGTGTTAATTAATTGGGAAGATTGGTAAAATTTGAGCCAGGTTGAGATTGATCAGAATTGCTAAGGTTAAAAAAGTAAGCTGATCAGTTCTACCCTAGGTGGATCAAATTGTGATGAATTAGGTAGCCCAGGCCGTGAACTTGGTTTTAGCTTGTAAAAGTTATATATTTTGTTTGATTAAATATTTAAAAACATAATAATTCTAAGAAAATGTGTTTTCGTTAATATCAACATATTACATATAAGCATAATATTTGAACATTTAACAATCCTGTTCGTATATAAATTTATCTTTATTTATTTTTAAATAAGTAAACATTTTTGAACATACATATGCATAAATATAAACAAAGAAAATACGAACATCGGGTCAGTCGAGTTTGGTCATATCCTGGTTGAATTGTGGTGTTGTATGTTAATCTAATTTAATTTATTAATTATGTTCGTTTATTGAATTGATTTTTTGTTAACTTAGTTTTATTAATTTTGACCATCATGACTAAATCCTAATCTAACCCGAACTCAATTCTATTCAGTAAAATTACAAACAGGTGTTTGGATTAGGTTAGACTGGATTGGCATGATCAGTTCTGCCCATATGTCAACGGTTATTTCATCAGCAATATTCCAAAATTGATTAAGAAATAGCCAAATATAGTTGCCTCTATTTCGTCTAGCTAATAATTATCTCTTCTTTTTAGCATAAAAATAATTTCATTTTGGGTTAAGGTAAGGCAGCGGTATACATCAATGTTCTATGCTATTTACGTATTTACCCATTGATCAAATTTTCGTTTCTATTATGTATCGATCAGGTATTTTCTTCTTTTGTATGAAGTGACTGGAGCTTGATTTGGATTTACAGGAAGTGCAATTTATATTTTATTTTGGTGTACCATTTTGATGTTTATATATGTATTTACTGACAAAAAATTACTTTAATTTAAAATTGGTGTAGACTTACATGTACTGATGTACATTTCTCAATTTATATGCACATACTGAAAATAATATATTTCACCAGAATAAGTAAATTATAATATCTTCCATTTAATTTCATTGTCAATACAAAACAAGGGGAGGAAACACATGCTAGGTCTAGGTGATGAATTGAACTTGAATGTTTATATAACCTCACTAATTAACTTAACGAGTTAACAAAATAATAAGCAAAACACATGTGACATAACATATATAGTGTACGAAGGGACACAATACACAAGCCGATCGAATGCAATTATATATCATCTGCTCGATCGACACAAAAAATATCTCCGAGCTTATAAATATCAAAGCAAGAGCTTCTCGATCGATCGTCCATTATGCCAACCTTTTCGAGATTCATTCCAAAGTAAAAAATATATATGTGTGTCATGATCGAAAATTTCCAAGCATATATTTGAACAATTAATGAAATCCAGCCATATATAGACGTCGTACATTTGAAACTATTGGATTGAAGATATAATATACAAGACAACAAATTAAAGCTAGCTATAATACGTAGAACCAATATAATATGTATATATATTTAATTTGGCCAAAAGAGCAATATATGGTTATATGTAACTTGCACTTTCCTTCAAGGACATGAGGACCACTGAAATTACCTGAGTTAAGCCACTTGACCCTTTGAGTGGTCCCGTCGAGATGATGAATAATTCATAGGAACATCAAATTAATTAATTATATTCATTCATCTGCATGCCAACTTGCATTGTATCCACCTCACCTCACCTCAAAAAGAAAAAGAAAAAAATAAGGGGATCATGAAACATTTATTTAATATAAAAAAAATGCTGAAAATCTTGTCCTTATTAAATCCTGAAAACTCCTCCACATGTTATTTTTGTTGCGTAAAACCCCTTCATGTTGCATATTTTATCATTGCACGCTTACCACAATCTACGTTAAGATTCTAGTTTGAATTGTAAATTTCCAATTTTATATATATCGTTCATAAAATGCATATATAAATAAACCCCACCTTGTTCATTTAAATCAAATTGATCCTTAATTGTGCTATATAGTCTTTTTTATACAGGATTATTGCATGCCCATTCTTATGCATATAAAAAATAAGGTTTTTGAATGGTAAAATTCGTCACACATGCAGTGTGTGAAATTATTCGATGTCTAGTGCAAACAAATATGAACAAATTCTCATGCAAATTTTGCTAAAATTTTATCTGATTTATTTTCATTCGAGCTTCAAAAACTAATATGCATCTTTTCGATATAAATAATGAAAAAATTAAACTTAGATACGACGACCTAGCTAGAACACGTACGGTGCTCGCGCTAATTGATCCTTCGTAAAGACCATTAAGATAATCAACAATGGTGTACGTATAAATTAATAATGCCATATATATAGCAGCCGAGGCAATTGCCTATATATTTAAGGGGATTATAGATGGTTAATAAACTCACACGAATTTAAGGGGATCATGGCTATAAAATCGAAATAATATTATAACCACATGATATGAGATTAATTTGAAATATATTGAAATAATAAAATCGATTAAAACTTAAATTGGGCGACCCATGGACTTAATTAGGATTGCATCATATATCATGTGTATAGAATAATAATAGACATCAATCATGTATAAAGTGACCTATATATATATATATATATATTATAATAATATATGATTCGTCATGTCCTTCATTAAAATAGTACGTACCAAGTTCAATAATTTATCAATTATACAACGAAAAGACATTAAAACAATAATACCTTTAGTATGGATTCAACACATGTGAATCATACTTCATTTTAAAAGGAATGCTTGTTATACCAGAACGGATACCATGAATTATTTTTCCTGGTTTTTTCTCTAAAATTTCCCATGATATATATATTATAAAATAGAAAAATCAATATTCCTTCAATGATCATGTGAAGCTGAAAAATCTCCAAAATTTCCTTTTATTATGTTTTTAGTGGTGAAACTAGGCCCATAATTTTGTCAGTAACATGAGGTGGTATTATCATCTGATGGTACCATTCAGATTGTGATGTACATGTGGGCTGTTTAACTTCAATCTAGTTTTATATTAATACTCATTATTATTTATATATAAGGCTAGAAGATTCTTCAACATTATTTGAAACACTGTGGCCCATTTTTATGGATTTTAAATTCAAACAGAACATGAAGAGATCATATACATACTACTTACTTCCATTGGGAGGAAAACCAATGTATAAGTGAAACTATTAAGGTATAAGCCGACAAATTCAACCTAGTGGTAATCACTGGCAAAATTGAGTACCCAGAATCAAGCTAAGAGGTTATGGGTTCAACTCCCACTAATTAATGTGAGTTTTCCTCCAGTTTAATACTAGTGTTTTATTTAAAAAAAAAATTTATTAGAAAATGTAAATACACCCACATTTACATTCCCACCTTTGAACGTAGAAAGAAAGATAGATATGAATTTGCATCCCCGTTTAATTTACTTCTAACGTTGAAATTGCCCTTACAAGTACATGTCAACTTTTGGGGATCATGAATTGTGCATTTATTTAAATCTAATTATTTGAGAATCTGAAAAGAGGAAAAGTTGTAGAAAAACAAAAAACAAAAAATAGTGTTTATAACCTAGAAAATATGCAAAGAAACTAAAAAATATCACCTTTGGGTGTTTTCAAAAGAATTAGCAGGTCTTATTCTCCCAATATAATAACGAATATGCCATGAGAAGTTAAAAGCAGCTGGTAGGCAGTTGCTCAATGCTTATGGCTCAAATTTAACTATTTTGTTAACTTTGAATCTTTTAGCTAAATAAAAGATTATTACATTATTATATCATTGCATCAATATCACCTTCTAATCTCTAAAACCAGATAATTGCTCTTGTTTTCTTAAGAAATTGCAAAGACCCCTTAAATGTTAATGTAAAAACTAATTCAATAATTCAAATTGAGCAAGTATTCTAGAAGCTGTAAAAACTCTTAGTTAGTTAGTTTGCCGTGCATGGAAAAAGGAATTAATTATAGATGACGTACAAACAGATGGAACGCAATTGGCTGTTGGTCCTGTGGGGCTTGTACTTTGAAACAGAGTGGTCAATTTGATGCCGTACACCTCATAAATTAGTTATACGTACGTCCAAATTTCTTTCTTTTTTCTTTTTTCTTTTTTCTTTTTTACTTTTCTGGATTTTAAAAACAAACAAATTATTGCGTGGATGCTTTCATGAAATAAATTGACTGACATGGGCTACACTTTTCCTTCTAACTTTAGAACCGCAAACCATCCAACCCAAATACCCAATTATTGTTTATTTAAGAACTTACTTAGTTTTAACTTTTAATGGTAAATTTAGTAATTATAGAATATGATATAAATCCATGCTAGCTTTTTTGAGATTTAAACAAGATTTATAATTTGACCACATACTATACTGTATGCTGTAGTACAAGTTCAGAACGTATGTACACCTACAAAAAAATTTAATAGTACTTTGTATAGTTCCAGAATTTCAAAATTGAATTGAGAAGAAATTTAAAGACAATAGTATTAAACAAAAATTAGAAAACCAAATATATATAAATTAATGTGTTAGTATTGGACTAACGTGTTAGGCAACAATTGGGCTTGAGGTATGCTTTAGGGCTAAGACAATACATAATCTTCCTAATACTACAAAATTAAAATGGGCATGGTAGAACCGGAATTCGGGAACCCGACCCGATACTACAAAATCTGACTGGGCTAAGGTAAAATGCATTTGAGGATAGTTGAAACTCAGCCACATACACACACAGTGGGAGAAGGAGAGACAACAATCATTAACTTGGTTTTTTTTCTTATTTTCGTAGGAGCACCTCTTCTTTCACTCTGATCTCGCCCAGATCAAATGGTAAATCGATCATTTCTCAATCTTCTTTTTACTGCTTTTTGGATTCATGAATATTTTATATTTAATGAATTTGGTAGTGTTTTTATGTTATTCATTAGGCTGAAGTTTGTGAATTTTAGTTTTATATTGTTCTATTGTACCACTGTCTTTATAATTTTCAGTTGTTCGAGCCTAATTAGTGAAAACAACTAATATAACGGGTGTTTGTGAATGATTGATAATTTGATGTGTTTTTTTGTGGAACTTACGTTCTGAAAGATCCATATGAGGAACCATTTGGTGTAGTTTTAGTAATTGAACAAGTTAGGTTTCTACGGTGGGATCTGTTATACAAGTATTCTAAACCAGGAAATCTCTTGAATGTTCGTTTATATTCATTGGACTCTTTCTTTCTTTCTTTTTTTTCTTTTTTTTTTTCCTTTTTGGCAAGTTTGGCAGTCCAGTGGAGTAAATGAAAGGGAAAAACACAAACCATGGAAACATGATTTTCATCTGGATTATTCTGAATAGTTCCGGTTTCAACAATGGGATATTATGTAGCATTCTAATGTGAGAAGTTATATTATAGTTTGTAAATTCCTTGATGTTGAATACACACTCTGTATTTCCTTATGAAGTTGAAATTAAGCATTTTGTAGAACAGGAATATTATGTTTTAAGGGACGTCTTTTCTATCCTTTGTCGAGATATATAGGAATTGCTTTGAAAAAAGCGAATGAACTGCATTGAATTTTATAATAGCTTTATCTGTTTCTCCATGACTATGGTTTGATTCCTGTATCCTGTCTTGGCCCATTAGGACATGGAGTCTCTGCAGTGTAGATGTGAAATGTTCATCTTGTAAGGGTCCTTGCTAGTTGCAAGATGTGGAATTTAGCATCTAATTTTATAGCTGGATGTATGGGGCCAAAGAGTGATAAATTGAAGCCAACACAAGATTCAATGGATTGCTCAGATGATGAAGTTTCTACAGCAAGCAAAGACGAGGGCTTGGAATGCCCAATTTGCTGGGAATCCTTCAACCTTGTCGAAAACATACCCTATGTTTTGTGGTGTGGACATACATTATGTAAGAACTGCATTTTGGGACTACAATGGGCTGTAGTAAAGTTTCCTACTTTACCTCTTCAACTTCCGCTCTTCATATCCTGCCCCTGGTGCAGTCTCTTGTCGCTCCGTCTAATTTACAGAGGTAACCTGAAATTTCCTCGTAAAAACTTCTTCCTTCTCTGGATGCTTGAGAGCATGAATGGCGATAGAGTAAAATCACATTCCACTACATGTGGGGATCATCAGGCAGTTTGGCCATCAAGCACGAAAGCTCTAGGAAGCTATGCTGGGAATAACCTCAGGAGGGGGCATTATATTTATCATCCTGAACAATCAGATTCAAGTCATGATGGTAATCAGTTTAACAGTTATCTTACTGTTGAGAGACTGCATTTGTCCCTCAGAAAGTCCCTCGTTTTCTTTGTTCATCTTACAGCAAAGTTCCCACTGGTGATCATGTTTCTTGTAATCATTCTTTATGCAATACCGGTGAGTGCAGCTATATTGGCCCTGTACATACTCATCACAGTTGTTTTTGCTCTGCCATCTTTTCTCATTCTGTACTTTGCATACCCAAGTTTGGATTGGATAGTGAGAGAGATCATCACGTGATTTTGTTTCCTCTCTAAGTTTCTTGCCACTCGTTCACCTCTAAGTTTTTTGGCACTCGTTCAAATCTGACTTTGCATCGCTAAAACCTGTACTGTTCTAAGTGTTTTCACTATGTACTAACTAGTGTGATAATTGCTCAGCTCCAAAACAATATTTATTTGTTAGGTGACTGTTCGCCTTTTCGGGTGATTATGCTGGTGATCTTTTAGTTTTGAGCAAAATCTGCCTACAAATTTTGTTTCCTTTGTATTTTGGTATTTGTAGCCAGGCTCCTGGTGTTGGCTGGACTTGATTTGTACCCTTTAGTGCAATACTTTTGATTTTGTTGTTAAGACTGTTTGAAACTAATTCTCGATTTTTAAATGTAGATATAACTTTGATAATTTCACTTTGTAGTGGAACATGTGACTTGTGAATTTGTGGAATTAATAAACCAGACTCTTGTAAACTGCTCCTCTGTACATATGAACTCTAGAAGTGCATGTCTTCTTGAAATATTTGTATGAATTTGAATGGGTTCGGTCACGTGGTTGAGTAACACTTTTACGATAGTGGTCAATATTAAGAGACGGATACGTTGAAGTACAATTATTTCACGAGATTGAGCATGTGCAATTATGTTTTGAATTTGGACTGTATCATTATCATTAATAAGCTTAAGGAGTGTGGCAGTTATCTGTCTCCCTCTAATATCTTACTCTTTCATTTTATGTACTGAAGAAAATTAGAAGTGATATAGAGGTAAGAGCAATTAATTTTGTTTGATATGTTGTTTTTAAGGTATGAGAGTAAGAGATCGATAAAAAGGTCTATATATTTCTTGCTTGTTCATCTTTCAATTTCAATTTCAATTTTGTGGTGGATGGTCATCTCATCTCAACTCAACTCAACTCTTGTTTTTGGTGGAGGGTCATCATCTTCCAACTGGTCCAACTCATTGTGTTGTTCTGTCTGTGTGCGTGAAAGAGATGAAAATTTCTAACACAGACAGGCCTGAGGGCATAAATAATCATCCCTACACGGCTTTTTTCATATATAGGAATAAACTATTATGAGATTCCTTATTATTATTGAACTTTAGCTCTTTTTTACTTCAAATCATTATCCAATCCTTTTAGTATGGGCATGAACGCTGTCTATCGTCGAAGAAATATTATTCGAGTTTGTTTGGTTTTATCATTGAGTTAGAAATTTCGTTTGAATTTGGTTCTATTGTTAAATGAACAAATATTGAACTACTTTTCGTTAACCGAGCACAAGTACGTAGCTAGCATAGCTTGTTTTTTACTTAATATATTTTATTATTTTTAGTTTATTGAGTTGAGTATTGAAATTTGAAATCTATCAAAAGATTTAAAATGAACTTCTATTAATTGAACTCGAATTGAATTTCTTCATCTTCAGAAATTCAATCCGATCCGGGAGTAACGGGTTGGTGTTCTTGTGGACCAGCAACAGCAAAGCTTTCACTTAGTGGGATTGTGACCACTCTTTAAGTTTTGTTATTATCATATTCATATAATGACATGATGACGGTATAAGACAACATGCTACTAAATCTCAACCAATAGGACTTTAATTTTGGGATCACAAAAGGAGAGAGGGAATGAATAGAATCCTATGCGTCTTTCTTTTTAACTTTATTATTTTAAGGGCAATTGATCATATTCATTCAATGAGGCATGTCTATATGTTCATGCAAATTGTAATGCAGTGTGAGTAACTCAATTAATATTGTATTAATTGTTTAATCTCAAATCTTCTACTTTGAACTTAGTCAATAATAAAATCTTAAAAAGTAGTAAGTCAAACCAAGCTTATTGCAGGAGAACTGAGATTGAACAGTAAATAAATCTAGAGATAATATAAACAATTTGGTGACAATCTGAAAATCTTGGTCCTAGATTCTGATAGTTGGTTATCTTATTAATAGATCAACAATAAAATAATAAATAATTCTGAAGCTATCTAAGATTCGTTTTTTTAAATTTAGTTAAGGGTGTCGAGAAGAGATTGAAAGAAATTCTGAATAGAATAGAAAAGAAGTGATGATATATATATTCTAGTCTAGTTTCAAGCTCTCATATTAATGGAAGAAAAATTGGAGATCTTATAGAGATATTAAAATTCGATAATTTATAATATTAAATCCTTTCCTTCACTTATGTACTGATTATTATTATTATTATTATGAAATTAATTATTGATTTTTGAAATAATTTTTATAACCAAAATAAGTAAGTATTAAACAAATCAAAATACGATACATGAAAGTTCAAACAGTCTCCTCCTTTGATAATTAAGAGAACAGTTTCAACTTAAAAGAATTAAGGACATAATGATGGAATAAAACCCAAATCATTTTTCTTCCTTGATAAATTATATGTTAAGAAGATCTAAATTCATAGACCATAATTTATTTTTAGATTCTTCAATTGAATTTTATGTTCACAAAAGGTATGATTATGAGTTAGCAATTCAAAATTCAAAAGGATGCTTGATGTGGAAGGATTTTGTGGAAGCAGGCGTATTTTCCTATTTCGTAAGTTATGTCAGAAAAGTCTATTATGAAATTACTTAAGAAAAACAAAATTTCGAAATTATATATCAAATGATAAAGAACTTACTGATCAACGTGCTCTATAAATTATGAAAACATTCAAAATTTCAAATATGCCAAAAAAAATGTACACCCAATAAGATTCCCAAAGTTTTCTATATTTCAACTAAATAATAATTTGATTTTATATACTCAAAATTTCACATAAAATGTAGTATATAAGTTGTATTTATTCTTAATAATACAAAATTCTACTTATGTGGCCAAATCATTTGAAGAGTTACCAAATCATTTTAATAAAATTTGGATCACTAAAGCAAACTATAATTTGAAAAGAAAAAAAACATTTGAGTCAATTGAATTTATTTTTTTAAATATGAAAGAAAATAAACCTAAGTTTTTGCATTTAACATAAGAGTGAAGAACATCATGCGACAATAACTCCCTAAATATTCTGCAACAAACAAAACGCGCAAACTCACACACAAAAAGAAAGGAAAGTGGAATCGGTTACCAAAACAGAAAGGCGTCGTTCGCACGACCCTCTCTTTCTCTCTCTTAATTATTTTTTTCTAAAAAAGAAATTTTCAATAATGGAAAATATATCGATACAGAAAGGTAGATTTTTTTCTTTCTTATTATTATAAAATCTTTTGCTTGCTTTATGATATGCTATTATCCTGTTTCTTGAATATCCCTCATTCAGTTTAATTTAATTTAATTTGTTTCTCTTGGCTTTGTGGTAAAGCAGTAAGGTTGCTTCAAAGAGAAGGGGAAGGAGGAGGAAAGGTATGCCGTACGCGTATTCTTCAGTTTTCTTTTATGCCCCCTCTCATTAAATGCACCATTGATTAATCATTTTACCCATTTTTTCTTGTGTATGAATTGTGGGGTTTTTTTTTAATTTTTTTTTTGGACAGGGGTTTGTTCAAAATGGTTCTCTGATTTTTGGTTGATTGATTGAATTCCTTCGTCTTTCCAATTCTTGTAGTGGATTTTGTCCTTGCCTTTCTGTGGTTTCTTCTCATAATTTGAGTTTGGTTTCTTTAGGAAGAAGGTATGTTATAATTATGTTTTTTGATCCTTTCTCTGTTGCTTGGATCATTGACATGTTATGAAGTCTTTAATTTTATTGATGGATTAACCATGGGAAAACTTTGTTAAGGTTAAATGTTATTGAATGCTTAAAGGAAATTTATGGGTCTAGAATGCTTGTCTCCAATTCTGCAGTTTGATTTCGAT
>JAYDYQ010002209.1:0-15751 GCA_034814905.1 Penstemon davidsonii
AAAATCTTCAATTTCAATTTCAATTTCGATTTTAATTTCAATTGTGTGTGTGTTGTGTGCAGATCTATGGTTTAATATATATTTTAGTATATTTAGGTTTAAAGTATATTTAAATTTGTGTGTATATATTTAAGTATCTTTACTTTTAATATAATTTGAAGACTTAATTTAAACTAATTAAATTTAAATTTATTTAAAAAATGTTTCATTTTTTATGTATATTGCTCGAGTGATTTGATATTTTTTTTTATTCTGACTGCTGGAAATGCTCTTATGCGCAACTATGAAATAAGGAACGATTATAGTTTAAGATTGAAATAATATTGAGAGATAAACAGCAAAAGATAAAGAATAAAAAGAGAAAAGAAACAAGAGGGGGAAGGGAAAATTTTAAAGATAAACACCAGTAGTGGAGAACAAACCGTGTGTTATGGTGAGAGTGGAAATGGTAGTTTTGTTTTTATTGGGTGGTTTTTTTTTTATTGGGTAGTTTTTGTGTTGAGTAATTTTAAGTTTGATAAAGGGTAATTTTGGAAAGTGCAAATTTTTGGTGTAGTATGTTGTCACAACAGCCACATTGTGAGTGAGAAGTGAGAACAAGCTTCTCTTTTTTAATATAGTATAGATAGTATATATAAACTTATCTTTTTATTAAATTTGTGTTTATTTAATTTATGAAACCAAAGTTTAAATAAATATAGCTCTACATTCGTGAATAATGAAATACTTACACAAGAAAAAAATAAATGAAAAATAGAAAAACATTAAGTCACTTGAGTAAAAATTATATGGTTTCTCGTGAACATCACAAGCTTACATTATAGATTATACTATCAAGTAACACAAAGCGTTTTACTCTTATTAAAAATTATAGATATTATTGTGAAGTGGATTAGTTATAGCAATCACATGTACTATTAAAGTTTACAAATTGCTCCAAAATTATACGAGGAGATTTACCAAGTTTGTTGGTCATTTTGCTCATTAGTTTACATATTTTATTTAAGGGATTTTTGCACTGTCACCCCCTAGAAATTTTTTATTTTTGCACTTTCCCCCGTATGATTGAAAAAACATGACAGTGGCCCCTAGAAGTTGATAAGTGAGTGCACTTTGGTCCCTGGTCAATATTTTGTTGGATTTCATAATTTTGACAATTACATCTTAATTTTATTCTTGGAACTTTTTTTTTTATTCTTGTTTTACTTCAAATTTCTTTGTTTTGATCAAAATATTTTTAGTATAAATTTAAATTTTCGTACAAAATTATAACTAGAATTTATTTATTTATTTTAATTACTTTTTTATTTTTTTCAATTGCAAGTCACATTTGGATGTTTTAAAATTTTGTGCACTTAACCCCCCAAAAGTTTTTTGTCAATGCACTAAACCTCCTGAGTGACGCTTTTACCCTTTGAAAATTATTGAAAAATAATAAGGGACAAAGAACACTCATTTGTCAACTTCTTGGAGGCACTGTCATGTTTTTTCAATTATAAGGGGGAAAGTGCGAAAATTTAAAAATTTCGGGGGTGACATGCAAAATCCCACTCTTATCCATAATTACTAATTTCACACACTAGCAAAGCAATAAAACTATCAATTACATGAGTCAAATACAGTGGCAAAATAGAAATACAGCAATAGAGCAGGATTAATGGACATCAAATATGATATTTTTTGCTTCAGTAATGGTCTTGTGGCAATTCCTGCTCATTGGAAAGGAAGCTTCAATTTGAATGTAATGCACAAGGGACAAGAAATACAACCAACATTAAGTTTACAAGAGTCAACCATCCAAAACATGAACTCATTTACAACTTTCATGATGAACAGATAAATTCAAAAGAGTCCAAATTGTCTTTCTTCTCTACGAAACGATTAATTAATTTGTCTTCCAATTATTTGTGCTAAGCTGAAAATAACATATCTGTGAATTGTTCATATACCCCTTGTGGATTAGTTTATTTGAAAATAAAGTTGTCTGAAAATTTTCATACCAGTTATATCATAAATGAATTTTTTTTTTTATTAAATTTTATTGCAATGAAAATTCTTGACAATCTATTTAGTAGTAATAATATTTTTGTAGGACTGTACCTAAAAATTAGTTTGAAACATTATATTTTTTATCGACTTTCACTAGTATACCATCAAATTCTGGATTCGTCCTTGGCTGCAAAAGGTTACTTGTATAAATTAATATATAATAATAATAATATTTATGTTTAATTAGTAGTGCGGTATGAGAATTTTAAAATCCGCATCATTCCAAAATATCCGATACAATTTTCATGCATACTAAAACATTTAATTTTGTGTAGAAAATCACAACTTAATTAATTAAGTAAAGATTGGTATGGTTCGGTTCTAATATCAAGTGCATTATTGTTCACCCATAGCTAGAATCAATTATTCTATTAAAATTTATTATTCTAACTCCCAAGCCAATTCATCATGATAGGCTATACCAAAAGTGTTAAAACATAAGAAGAACTGAAGAATAACTTGTGGTCAAAATTTAAATTTCTAAAGCGACATTAATGATAAGAACAATAATAATTATGGAATGGACAAAAATCAAAGAATATATATAGACATTTTAATTTAAGAATAAACAATAAAATCATCCAGAAGAAATCAAAGACTATAAATAAATACGAATTCTCGATAATATAACGTAACCAACAATAAATCATCGATGTTAGGGTTCATGGTTTGGTCAGCCGCAAACTTATTGTTTTCACGAAATCAATCTGTAAGAGGATTGGAATGACATTGCGATCGGTGTTAAAGGGCTTTGTAATCACAACATTCCGAGCAAAATCACAAACCACTCGAATCATCCCGTTCATATCATCCGTGTCAATTGGGCCCACTGGTTCCAATACAAGAGGCAATATGTCATGTGCGGCATAAGTGTAGAACAAGCAATCACGCGGAAGCCAAACGGATTTTTCAATAATCTGACCATCTGCCACTTTCTGATGTAATTGGTTGCCAAGTTGGTCGACAAATAGATATCGTTTGTAATTCTGGCGACGAACTATAAAGTAAAACATGTTGGTGGGCGGTGGAGCGTTGATGACCTTTGGTACGAATTCTTCTCCAATCTGCTCAACTCCGAAGTTGACAGTTGCGCTTCCAACTGATCTGCAACATTGTATCAATATCAAGATTAGAATTAATTAATGTACCTATACCTATATCGTGTGTGTTGCGAAATCAATTTAATTAGTATACATATATATATAGTTTTTCATGTTGAGGCCCAGTTGGATTGGGACTGAAATTTGGTTTCTTTAAGTTGAAGAATTTCTCTCAAGTACAAAGGAAACTATATAATTTTCGGAAGTTTAAGAATATTAGCTTACCTTATAAATTGTTACCTATATATGGGAATGATTTTGGAAATTCTTGTGATTGTTACATAAAAAACCTTTAGCTATTCTTGTGCAAAATTTGTGGGAATGATTTAAATGGAGATCATTGTTTTTCCAATAATATATATATATATTTTTTTTGATCTACCAATTATATATTCTTACTAGCTTAATCCCGTGCTATGCACAAATTATCTAACATTTGTCTATATATATGATCATTTATTTGATTTAAAGTAAGAAGTATTGTGAATTGATTTGTAATCCTTGAAATTGCATTAGCCAAAAAAAAAATGTAAAAGATCTAAAAATGGCGTTAGATTTAGAAAACTGAATGAGATATATGTCATTTTTATAGGGTAAAAAGTTTCTTTCATTTATGAATCATCTCTAAAAGTACAAAATTAAAATTTGAAATGGGGAAAAATATTGAAATCAATAAAATCTATTCTAGCCATTTTAGTTAAGGAATGTGTTGCTTCATTGCCTAGTCTACGAAAGTGTCAAGCTATAAATGAATATTCAAAACAACTCACCATGCCTTTTCTGCCAATTATCAAGTTCTCATGTAGAAAAGATTAATGCTCCAAAATATGATCAACCATAACCTCATTATCCCCTTCTAAAGTAATTTTCCTCCACCCATTCGCCTCTTTTGCCATTGCATAACCTAAACAACAACCAATTATTGTATTATTGAATCAAATGAGAAATATGTCAATAATAATAAGTTTGTGTATATAATATTATAAATTACATAGTTAAGGTCAAAGGTTAAATTAAAATGTGGCAAGACAAAAACAAATACCACTTTTATGTACCGCTTTGTGTGCTGCTTCATTGCCTTGTCTAGGACTATGCTGAGCTATAAATAAATCAAAAATCACTCACCATGCGCTTTGATGTCATTTATAAAGTACTCATATTCACGAAGAAAAGATATTTGCTCCATATATTATCAATTACAATCTTATTACTCCATTCTAAAGTAATTTTCATCAAGCCATGATGGATAGCAAGAACCATCACATCTTTTGCCACTGCATAGTCTGGAAAACAACAACTAAATAAGAAATATGAAAATTACATAGTTAAGGTAAAATGTTTAATTAAAATGTGGCAAGACAAAAAATATCGCTTATATACTGCTTAGTTGCAGGACAAAAATTGTATTATAAGAACTTGAAGTTTCATTTATTGAATTATAAAGAGTTGTAAGTAAATTAATCGAAATCAAATAATAAAAAAAAAATAGACCAAGGAACTATAATGTTCATCAAGAAGAAGAAAATTGTACTTCAAACACCTCATGAGGTTATTTGAGTCTCAATTTTATCCCATGAAATTTGATAATTGCAACTTCAATCATTCTCTTAGTTTTTTAAAGAGTTATTTTAAGTTACCTTAATGAGTTCATAGATAAATATTCATTTAATTATTTAGGCCGCATAGACAAATAAATCATGGTTAAAACCTTGATCTACTTAGGTTATCATGTCATGGTCAAAATATTACCTCAAAAGAGTGTGTTTTTTGAATTTTTCTTTCTTCAATTGAATTCTGATACCGACAATTACAAAATTAAAATATCAAACATAATATGAGTAAAAGAAAATATATGTCGCTTATTATAGATACTTAGCCAAATAACGTTTTAAAAGTTGAGAATCAAATCAAAAGATTAAATACCAATAGAGTGAATTTGTGCGGTTTTTATGCATAATACTAATAAATTGAAGTCAATTCTTGTGAAATGTAAATTCTTTTGAAAAGTATAGTTTAAATCCAAATTATTTTAAATTAAATACTTAGCAATAAATATATTACATGAAAATAAAATAAATATTCAAAAATTATAAAATATTAAAGATCGAGTTTGTTAACATAATATCTTTTTGTCAATCCTACCATTCAAGTTCAACACCTCAATTATTCAACCAAAGTTTCTATGTTGGAAATCTATCTATCTTATATCGTGACTTATGTCATGAGTAATCTTTATTAGAATTGATAGATTGGAAATAAGAAAAAGAAAAAAAATACCTCAATCCAATAAACATTATTATAATATAGAAGTAAAAAAAAAAATGAATGACTGAAATAAAATTGGAAAAAGGGAATATTGCAGAGTATTTGCCACTACTAAAAAAAACTAAAATTGCAACCGAAAATGGGTCAAAATCGGTTGGAAAATTGAATTTCCAACCGATTTTGCAACCGAAAATTTCGGTTGGAAAAACCTCCGTTGGAAACGGGTTTCCAACCGAAATTCCAACCGAATTTCCTTGCAACCGAATTTCCAACCGACTCCAAAATCGGTTGGAAAAATATTCCAACCGAAAATATCGGTTGGAATATCTTTCCAACCGATTATTTTCGGTTGGAATATTTTTCCAACCGATTTTGTTCGGTTGGAAATTTTCCAACCGAAATAATCGGTTGGAAATTTTCCAACCGAAATTTTCCAACCGATTATTTTCGGTTGGAATTTCTTTTTTTTTTTTTAAATCCTCCATTTTGCAATTTAAACCCTAAACACAATATCAAATTTCAATAAACACAATCTAAAATTAATAAATACATTTCGATTTTCATAAACATCATCCAAAATTCATCAACACATTTCAATTTTCATAAACACAATCCACAATATATCCAATTCATAATCCATAAACTACATCAATAAACATAATTCATAATCCAAAAACTACACCATCAAATAATTCTCCATCAATAACTACACCACAAAAACTATATACATACTCCAAAAGTACCCAAGTACTTGAAATACAATTCAATCATCATTTTGTTGCTGCGATTGATTATCTTGAGACGATGCATGGTTTGGATGTTGCGGGGGCCTGGGGTGATCTATATTTGGAAAATTATAGTGCAGAGGAATATTGCTCGGCTGATCAGAGATACCCATAATATTGAGATTTGAAATACCTTGGGATGCCTGGCTCACGATGTGGGAAATTCCCCCGAGAGACATGCCGGCTGCTTGGGAATATATCCCGGGCTGAGTAGAGTGGGAGGGCTGAGACGGACCGACATTAAGGTTTATACCCGTTTGTTCGAGCCTAGGTAATACAGCATTGAATAAGTTAGCAAGAAATATTTTAAAAAAAAGACAATTTGTTCACCTCCAAACTTGTACATTTGATAGATAATTTTACTGATATATTAATTCCTTGCGATGGGACAAACTTGTACTCAATTTTGTACTCTACCTTGATTCAGTTATAACATTTTGTAGTATTTCTGCCCAAAAAAAAAAATCATTGTGTGATTAATATGTTCAAATATAATTACATAACACAATTCATATCAAGGTAAAAGACTCAGTCAAATCAAAACTTCTAACTTAATTAGATGACACATAAATATTGAATATATTGAGAACTCATTCACAAAGTAAACTCTGGAAAAAAAACACATACAAAATCAGTTGGGTCAAAACATAAAAGTTGTATCATAGAAATTCTATGATATTATTGTTTTTATTAGATATAATACTATCAATATTAAAAAATAAATAAATAAAACATGTAACTTACTTGATACACAAATATTTGTTGAGAACTCGTCAAGAGCTTGAACTGAAAAAAAAGAGAAAACATGATAAATTCAGTTGGATAAAAAAGAGAAAGAAAAAGTAAATATTCTATAGAATAAACATACATGTAAATGAATTAAAAAAGAAAACTAAAAATGAGGGAACAAATGTATGACTCGTGCCTAGACAAATACAGTTGAATTTGAAGATGAATGACTCGTACCCGTACCTCGATGAATACAATATAATTTGGAGATGAGTATGAGAGCTTGAATGGATATCATTATAAGTTGAAGAAGATATATAATTCTCTTGTTTTTCTACCATGATAAAAGTTTTATTTTAATGCAGTTGGCATAGATTAGGGATTTAATTTACTTAATTTATGCAAATTAACTCATTTGATTTTTATTGATACCTTATTAAGCTCTCTTAACTGTAGAAATGATTTTCGTAGCTTAATAAAATAACCAATATCATTAAATTCCGTAAATGTAACGGTAATATAATTATTTTGAAATTAATAATCACATGTCTATATATAGTATATATAATTATTTTCTTCTTCATTCTTACTTTTTTAAGACATGTCTATAACAATCACATACCTTTTTCTTTTTTGTCAAGAGTTATGACATTTATAGTAATTGATTTAGCAAATAAAGGGACTTAATAATTCCGTAAATAAAATGTCCAAGCTAATAATTAGCAAGTAATTGGTGATAAGTTTTTATTACCATAATAAAATTATACATTACATAAATGTTTTTATTACTAACTAAAACAAATAATGTAAGACAATAAAATTAATTCAAAATTCTAGAAAAATAGAATTTGGTCCAATTTGAGTCAAAGACCATTCTCCTATATATATATATATAAGATAAGATGTGTTCATACATGCGTAAATATATCTTGGAAAATGGAACGACGACGTTACTCCCAATCGATTTTCCCTTCCAAACTCTATTAGCCCCAATTCCCATGTCTTGATCATACAACTTATATTTTTACATTTTATCATACGTTTGCTACTCTTCGTCGATCTCCAGGTCATGACATTTTGTATAAGTTTCCATGTAGGTGTGTTGTAGCTACACTTAAAAAATTGAAATTATATGTATACGATTTCTGAGGGTTTTATAAGTTGAGATGACATAAGACGTTCCAAACTAATCAGTGATTTTGGATTTTCGTTTCAAGCTATATTTTTTAGTCAAATTCGTCCCGTAATTTCATATTCTTTTAGAATATCGTCCCACTTGCCACATGGTTGCTTACGTGTCAAGACGTGACAAATTTTAGCATGAACAATTATACAAGATTGCAGAAATCATCCAAAACTAATTACAAATTTTGGTTCTTCGTCCCAAACTATATTAATTCGCCGAATTTCGTCTCACAATTTATCATTTTGCATGAATTATGTCAATTCTTAAATTTCTAATTTAATGGAAATGACGATTCATCTTTTACTTTTTTAAGGGACTAATTTATTCCCTGTGATATTCATAATGTTCAATTTACCCACTATAATTTGAAAATGAGCAATTTACCCCCCTGTGAAAATTTAAAAAAAGCATTTTATCCCCTTGAACCGGAGAGTGTAACTCAATTGCATAATTTGAGAAAGTACTTGATAACATAGGGGGTAAATTGCTACATTTATTATAATACATGAGGTAAATTGCCACATTTATCACAACACATGAGGGTAAACTGCCACATTATCATAACACAAGGAGGTTACTTGAACATTATGAATATCACATGGAAGTAAATTGCCATTAACTTTTTTTTAAGAGAAAAATTGTTTGGATTTTTGAAATTCCCGTGCGATTTTGAGAAAAAAAAATCCTATCTCAGTTCATTAGGAAAAATTTGTGCATTTTTTTGTATTAATAAATAATAAATATTTGTAATTAGTTTGGAACGAATTTTTTTTACCATGTCATTTCAATTACAGGACGGAAGTCGGCGTGTTGATATAGTCTGGGATGAAAAATCAAAATTTGTAATTAGTTTGTGACGAATTATGCAATCTTATATAATTGTTTATGCTAAAATTTGCCACATCATGACACGTAAGCATCCATGTGGCAAGTATTCCAAAAGAATATAAAATTACGGGACGAATTTGATTAAGTGATATAGCTTGGGATAAAAATCCAAAATCATTAATTAATTTGTGACTTTTTTGCAATTTTTCCGTTTTATAATTAGATTTAAAACTTTCGTGTTTCAAATTCCAACATAAATATGGAAACATATTTTTTAACATGCTTTAACGTTATTTTTTTCTAATTAAATTATCATATACGTGATTATAAATTCGGCAATCACGTATTTACTATTTTTCATAAATTCCATATTTATGTTGGAATTTATTATTTACTCAAACATAGTAAATACGTGATTGCCGAATTTCAATAATGATATTGTAAGACTTTCTATTTTCCATTTTTTGCTTGTATCATTTTGTGTAGATGTGATCTTCAGTATTTATGAAAAAAAGTTATGTTTCATATATGATCTGATATATATTTGTATACTTTTTGAATAAATTTTTGCAGCATAGTAATCTCTTCGGTTTATTATTTGTTTACTTATATTTGTCGATTTAGGATTTTGATCTAAAAAACTATGTTTTTTTACAAATTTTACCCTCTTTCTTATACTTTATACTTTTATCAATAATCATACTTAATGCTAAGATTATTCGATTAAAATATTTGAAATTTTTTTCTTTAAAAAGTGGCTATTTTATGACATTTTTTAATTCGTCTCAATATCCAAAACGATGGAGAGAGTAATTTTTAGGATTATTGGTCTTAGCATTTTTTTTCAAACTATTTTATATTTGCGTGCTCACCAAGTAATATTTTTGCTGCTATCCATTTTTTTAGGATTATGGTTCTTTTGCTATTATTTTTATATTATTTTATTTCAGCTCACAACTTATGTGTACTCATCATGTTAAGGTTTTCCCGCCTACTTTCCATTTCATTTCTGTTTTTGTTACTTGTATTCTTCCAAAAATTCTTAATCACTCTCATTTGATACATTTGTTACTTACTCTCATTTATGTTTTTGTTCTTATTTTCTCTCGAACATTTTAATCACTTCTATTCTCACATTTTGTTTTGTTATTCTCTCAAATATATATACTCACTTTTGTCGCCTTCAATTCTCTATACTCGCAAAATATTGTGTGTTATGTTTTTTATGTTTTAAACTTCCTCAAAGCATTCCGTGCGATGCTTAGCCTCGAAACGTCCCCAGCGATCGTTTCCGCCACTCTGTCGGAATAGGCTAACTCAGCCTCACTCTCGTCCCGAATGAGGTGTCTTGAAAGAGGTTAGTTGAGATGATAAAGTAGCACCCAAGAGTTGGAGGAAAACTTGTATTATTATATTGATGGATTATAACTTCTTAGATGTAAACTTGGAATCTCCCCTTGGTTGATTCCTACAAATGAATGCCTACTCCTATATATAGTAGTTGGCATCCCTAATTGATGGCCAAGATTATTCTAATCTAACGGCTAGGAATGATCCTCTAGATCATTCTATAAAATCCTACTAGATACTACTTTATTATAGAACATTCTACAATGTTCTAGTACATACTACATACATGGTTCTAGAACCTTTTATAAGGTTCTACCACGTTCTATCATTTTCCGTAACCTTCTAGAGTCTTCTAGAAGATTCTTCAACCTTCTAGCGTTTTCTACAAGGTTCTCCGTCCTTCTAGAAGGTTCCCCAACCTTCTAGAATCTTCTACACTCTTCTAGAACATTCCGGACCCCTCCGGAACCTTGTGGAACACTCTGGACCCCTTCGGAGTTCTCTTGAATGTCCCGGACTTGTGTAGAATCCTCTAGAATCCTTCGGAACCTCCAAGACTTGATTTGGCACTTCCAAAAGGCTTGGGGCCGCCCCTGGGATGCCCCGGTGCCACTTGACGGCCTTTCTTTGTCCACGTGCCTCGTATCACGCCCGGCTAGGCCTCCCGACTTGCCGACTATCCCGTGCCGCGCGCCTATCGCGCCTTCCTTGTCCCGGGCCGACCATGCCACGCCCCCGTCCTCGTGTAGCACCATTTTGTCCCCGCAAAATGTCGGACCGTGACATTCTCCCCCACCTATTCGATCGACGCCCTCGTCGATCAGGCGACTTCGCGTTTTGTGCTTGTACCCTCGGCTTAGTCCCTGTCTTTTCCGCAAGACTCCGACCCTCACCCAAGCACCGTGATGCCGAGTCAGTGTGCCTCGCTCCTGACTTAGCTACATTCACCACTCCGGGACCGCGTCCCGTTGTCTTGCCCCCTGGCAAGCTTTCAACACCAAGGCCCCGCCTCGCGGACTTGCTCTTTAGCAACCTGCCTTGTTGATCCCGTGACGCCCTGCATCTTCTTCGCCTTCGAGCTCGGCGAGCCCTCCTAGCTGGCTTGCCCGTCGCAAAGGTTCTATGCAACGATTCGCACTCGATCGGCATAGCCTTGTCAACATCCTCGGTTGTCGGATTGTGCCCCAAGCCTTGCTTGTCTCCCTGGCCGTTCTCGCCCTCCGAGTCCTGCTTGACTCCCAAGCGTCGTTCGACCTCCGAGCCCCACTCACCCTCCGAGTCCTGCTCGCCTCTCGAATCCCTAACGCTGCTCAAGCCCACTCGCCTGTCGAGCCCCTTGGCCTCCAAGCTCCGCCTGCGCCGCACTTTCCTATGCCTTCGATCTTTGGCCGCCCCCGGCCTATCTTGTTGTACAGCCTACCTCGAAGGCTCCGGCCCCTCATTCGGCAACTTGGACAGCTCCGCGCTGTTTTCCCGAACGCCCATATTGGGGTCGAGGCTACCATCCTCTTGATGGCCCTCACTCGAACCCATCACCTCTATGGTCGCCAAGTGTGCCGACACCGGTTCAGTCTTTGAGTTACGGGAAGATTCACCCTCGTGGTCCGTCTCTCCCCCACCTTGGCTGGAGTTACTCGCCCCGCGGCTCCCCAAGGTTCCCCAATCCAAGTAAAGCTCGTCCCGTATGCTGGCCACCTCAATTCGCGTCCCCGCTAACTCGGCCCGTACCTCAGCCATCTCGCACTGCATCACCCAGACGCCTACTTGCATGGCTTGGACAACTTCACCCATCCGCGCCAACAACCGATCCAGCCTCTCATCGACTTCTCGGGTGGCTCCTTCGAACTCCTCACGTACCTCCCGTACGCGTTCTTCCAACGTCTCAATGTGGTACTCCATTTCCGCAACCATCGTCTCAACTTCAAACACCTAACTCGCACTTGAGCACAATCAAGAAGCACCCAGCCGGTCTCTGATACCACCTGTAACGGACTTAACTTCTCTTAAGTAAACCGTGCGGCACTTAGCCACAAAATGACCCCATCGATTGCTTCCGCCCCTCTGTCGGAATCGACTAAGTCAGCCTCGCTTGTCCCTAAGTCGGGATTGCTAAGAATGTAAGTGGGAAAGTAAGAAAGAATCCAAGAAATCCAAGTGTTCTTCAAGTTAGTGAGAATTCAAGCATTCCCAAGTTCTCTTAGCACACTTTCTTACTTTCCCACTTACTTACTTAGCAATCCCGACTTAGGGACGAGCGAGGCTGACTTAGCCGATCCGACAGAGGGGCGGAAATAATCGCTAGGGGCGTTTTGTGGCTAAGTGCCGCACGGGTTACTTAAGAGAAGTTTAAGTCCGTGACAAAGGGCTGTTCAAATTTAGGAATATATATGTACAAAAAATGTTCTTAAACATTACTTTCCAGTCGCATGTGCATGTTTCCTCAACAAAAGATTAACGGAAGCTCACAAAATCTTTTTATGCTGGAGTAAATTATTTTATTATGGATGCACTTCTAAAAAAATTTCTGGACAAAACGAATTACCTTGATATTTCATGAGAACTTCTAGTGTTACGATTTATACATTAAATGAATCAAATTATTTTTATAGTTACAGTAACAAGTATCTGATTTGGTTTTGAATCTCACATATTTACTAACATCAGAGACATATGAAACAACCTAGTAGATATGCCGTTAAGGCTTCATCAGCAACAGAAAAAATTTACAATGTATAAGTAAGCAACACTGGGAATTAGTTGAACATTAGTTGAGCAATCCATACCTGCAATTAAGTTTAACATCAATACATCATCATATAACACATCAAAGCATATAAATTTGTACTTTTTGTTGAGATAACAAGTCATTTAACTGAACTTTAGGAGAAATCTGAAACTTACTTTCACAAAAGGACTCACTCCGTTGTTGTTCATATACACCATGGTTCCTGCTGGTCGACAACCCAAAAATAAATTCAATGGCAAACACAAGATCACCTCTTCATTGCCTACAAAATGAAATAAATTGAAAGAGCTAACACAAGATCCTCTCCCTTCTTGAACACCCAAATATTGGAAATGAATGGTTTAAGAAACAGTTTCAGCACAAGCAGAACTACAAAAAACATGGCAATAACAAAGAAATCATCTTCTTCATTGCAAAGTTTTAGGTGGTTTATAAATCATGACTCATATCTATCATATCCAATTATTCAAATGAAGGAATACAATAAGGATGTAATTTTAGTTCCTATTAAATGTTTCCTGATTATTTTATGTGCATCCGTAATGTGTTTGCTGAACTAAAATATTCATCTGAGTGATTTTAGGGACATATTAATGTGCTTAGATGGTTTGGGTCCTGTTTGCAGTGTAGCAGTATGAAATATGCAGTAGTCTTTAAGTCGTTCTTACATACAACGTTGGTCATGGAAGTTGAGTATCATAAAATTTCTGCTGATTTATGCTACCTTTTGGCCAACTCGTGCAATAAAAAAATAGAACAAGGGAGAAACTACATCCCTTTCCTTAGGTAGCACAATTAAATTTTATCTATTCAAGAAAATGTAAAACTAATGTGCATAAGGACTCAATTGACAATCAAAATGAGCATCAAGCTATTCTTTGCAACATTCCAAAGCAGTAAAGCTTTCAAACAGATCACCTATACTTTTTACCACTCAAAGATGAAACGTTCAACAGCCCTTAAATGACATTATAGAGCACGTACGTACCAAAGTGGGAGTTTCATAAGTTGTTCTGCAACACAATTGTATTCTACAAGAGGAAAAATCCCTATATCATAACCAGTGAAAAATCCAACAATAACAAAGCTCCATGTATTATTATTAAAAATAAATTAAAATTACATGGGAATAAAAATCAAATTCAAAGTTTAATTTATATTAGTAAAATGCTTAAAATTTCACCTCAATGATTCTTGGTCTCATGAAATCTCCTTCTAGACACCGAGCTCTCAACGTCATTGTACCTTTCTTCTGGAACTGCACACAAAGTTTCGGTAATTGATATTACCTTGTATTGAAATAATAAAAAAATGAACAGAGTAAAGGATAATAACAATATATGTCTATAGACAAAACAAAAAAATTGTGATACAGATGAAAAAAGCTAACATAAATGATCCCTTGGCCCCAGGGAATTATTTCTGGCTCGTCTTTAACATGAGCTATTGATTCTTTGAGCTCGTGAATTAGTGACTCATCTCGAATAGAAACTAATTGAGGCTAAGTGTTCTTATCTGCAAGATGAATGATCCCATAAGTATAAATACCGATTGAAAAGTGAAGCTATCCACTTGGATCTGTCACCAATGATTTAAGCTAATAAATAATTGACCTGATCAGCAAGATATTCGAACCAGCTGCAAGTGCTACAACTTCGAACTTGGGATTTTTAGCAACTATGTATAGTGTCTGAAGAGCAAAACATCATACACATTCATACAAAGGCATGTGACTTCAGGCTCAAGAAATTAATTGGATAAGAGTATAAGTCGTTGCATGTTTTTAAGCAAAATAGAGTTCATCAATTTCACTTGGGTTCCAATAAAGCCGGTTGATTCACAATTGAAAAGTAACTGGATATAATATATCTCTTCAGTTCTTTCCCTAAAAGCATACAACAAGCTTCAAAAACTGAGAAAACAAGATTTTCAGAAGCTTCATCTTCAGTAAAAGCAGTGAAATTTGTGAAAGAAATACAAAACAACAATTACTAATTAGACGAAACAGCAAACAAAGCTTCAGCTTCAAAGCTAATGAAATCAGAATGCCATTAATTACCTCCCTTTTGTGGCCGTAATCAGCATAGCCGCATCAAAAAATCGCATTCTGCTTATTTTTTTGACGAGTGTTTTATCGTCCTCCTGTGCACCCATTATTCATTGAAGTTAATATTTTAGAACCAGGTTCATATATTTTACATATTACATCTAGTATCCTACCTGGCTTATTTTGATCTGTCTCTTCAGCACAAATTTTGGTTTTGAACTTCCTTTACAATCATGCTCTTTCAAGAGAACTTCTCAAATCTCAAATTTTTTTCTGCTTCTTTAAATCTTTTAAGACATTCTAGAGCCATTGCATCCTTCTGTAGTGCTGCAACCTAAACTTTTCCAAGACCATAAGTTCAATTTACACAAAAGTTTAACTCTAATAGAGCTCATATTTTGCCATCAGAAACGAAATTTAAATCAATGATTAAATTACCTCATTCTTACGCATCTTAAATTCTGCTTCTAGAGGAGCAAGAATAAAATCCTAATACTTTCGATCGGAATAGAGCATTATGGGATTTTCTTCAGCTGTATATTCTGCGGCCAATGCTTCTTTCTTATCATTTGTAAGTTTCTTCGTGTGAAGGGTCTGCATCAATAAAACTTAAAACAGTTCATTATCCCTAAATTGAATGTTTATGTTGAACGCAGCATACGTGAT
>JAYDYQ010002210.1:0-49981 GCA_034814905.1 Penstemon davidsonii
AAATAAACCCCAACTTTGTGGTATGACATAATAGAACTCTAATAGCGGATGCATCATATAATTTTCTTTATTGATTGAACTTTATTCTTATGAGTAATATTTTTTGATAATTATTCTTATACGTAATTTGTTTCTTATAAAGTTGAAACATTTCATATGGCATTATTTTGTATGGAAGGTTATAACCTAATTAGTTACCCGTAGGTGCAACTAGTAGTAGAGTACGGGTATGAGGGTATGAGACCATACAAACCTATTATTCAGACTGAATGAATAAAATATCAAAATTAAGTTGTACTATTTATAAATTAAGTTTTTGCAATCCTCACATTTTGAGGCAGCTTTTGAGATGAGTTATTATTAGAATTTATCAAATGGATTGGACTAAGTCAACTTACATGGTTTTGACATAACTCAGCCTCAAAAGCTAGTTTGAGAGGCGAGGATTGTCCAAGACCTTATAAGGTGGACTTAACTATTAATTTCAACTCATGTTGGACATTTAGTCTCAATACTCCCTCTTCACGTGTAGGCAGCCTTCCGTGATGGGCTCCTCCTTGTTCGCATGATGGGATTATTCTTCACCCACACACTTCGCCCAGATATAAAGACCTAAGTTGTCATTCTTTGTCCAGTTAACAAAGGCTTGGACGGTCATTATTTGTGTGTTGGGGTCCATATGTCGTAATCCGTAAGGTTGGGCTTTAATATATCACGTGTTGGGCTTGTTTCACCACACATTCAACCCTCCTATACGTGAAGGGGGTATTGAGACTAAGTATCCCACATGGGTTGAAAATCGTAGTTAAGTCCACCTTATAAGGTCTTGGACAATCCTCACTTCATAAGCTAGCTTTTGAAGTTGAGTTAGACTCAAGTCATGTAAGTGGACTTAGCTCAGTCCATGTGATGAATTCTAATAGTTAGACTCAAGTCATGTGAATATTAATTCATCAATCTATGTACGTTATCCAAAGGTACCTATTAAAGTGCTAGAACTCATAACCTTATTAACCCCACATCAATATCTCAATAAGAATCTGGAATCAAGTCCTAGTTACTCAAATTATCAAAAGAAAAAAGTCCTACTCAATTTTTTTTTCTAGGTTACATGAAAATAGATGAACGAGTATTTATTAAATCCAATTGAAACTTTTGCCATTCGACTTCAAGTACCATAACTTTGAGATCATGTTGTGCTGGTATATACTACAATTATGTACTATTTGTGTGATCAGAATGCAAGTTTCTCTATTGCTTTTTTAACAATTTGTTTGGTATATATGTTCTTGTTTGGAATTAAAAAAAAATCTGACTTGCAATAGTAATTATGGAACTAAATTTCGTGGAGAATTATTTTGGGTAATTAATTAGATGTAAGAATAATTGATTCAATCTTAAAGTTCTCGAGAGTTATTTCCCCAATTTGTTTCATTATACTTTCACATTTTGGTTTCATTTTATAATTAATGATGCTTGTTATAAATTAATGATCATTGATCATTTTAGATCATGTATATGATCAGCGATGAAAACCGAATTCACTTGGCCAGTGGTTTTTATAGCTTATAGGGTGTGGAAATTTTAGGGAAGATCGATCGATATATAGAGTAAGGGCCAGCAGTCGCGTGCTTGCATTTGATCTACTTAATAATTAAGCTGCAATAATATATATGTGGTCCTAATGCCCACTTCTCCAACGTTACCATTAACTATACAATATTTTCCCCTCGTCCAACATGCATGCACGAGCTTACACTACTCTTTTGGTTTGCTTTCACAGTGAAAGAGAATTTTCAGAATACTGGTGAAAATTTTGAAATGTTTGAGATGACTTTTAAAAAGTCTGACTAATATAGTATAGAATGGCATAATTTTTTTACAAAAAAGAATATAAATGTGTTTCTTTTATGCATGTTTTCGAAGAGAAGAATTTGAAAGTGGATTGTTACATGTAAAATCACTAAAGATGTAGGTTTGAATATAAGATAATGATGATTTTTATTTTGGTAATAGTTTTTACTTCATGAGTTTTATCGAGGCGTCACAATGGCCAATAACTAGTGAACGTACATGAAGACCCGGCCTTCCGGCTTACTCCACAATTAATTGTACATGTGTCTCAACACCAGCATTTTCCAGCATATGATGCACAATTCTCGCATTTTTTCCTTTTTTATGTCTTTTCCATTTGACAAATTAGGAGAACGATTTTTATATTGACCAAAAATGGCAAGTTTATAGATAATTAGACAAATTTGAGAAAAGAAAACTATGTATGCCCAACTCAAGTGAACAAATTACTTAGTTTTTGGTCGAAGAATATAATGCCAGCACCTGCATGTTTCTTTAAACAAACAAATTTTGACACCCGTACAGATTTCACATTATATAGAACTATTTAAATACATAAATCATTTTAAATTCAACAGAACATTTTAAGTGTTTAATTTGCGAAAAACATTTTCCTTTTTACATCTATCACCAAGTTGAATAAAAACTTGATATGATGCAAAATCAGATTTCTGACGAGGTAAAGACCATAGGAGAAGAAACTAATTGGAGTTCTAAAACAGCAAGTAAACTGACAAGGCAAAATGTCTATTACATCTGCAAAGAAGAACATTGAAGATCCACCATACAAGAAAAAGTAGGGCAATAGAGTTGCCACATTTAATCAGGCACAATAAACCCACACAACATAAGAACGGTTTCAAAAGTCAAAATCATACAGATCTTTATTACAATGAAAAAAAACTGTAATCTTAAAAACAAAATGAGTAATAATGAGTTATGATTAACGAAAACGTTGCAAATTAAGACAAATATAGAACAGAGCAATATAAATCCGTGCGAAAAACTCTTCTGACTCTCCTACCTCTTCCTTTATCCAGGTGCACTGACTCAGCCGGTTTCTCCACCAATAAAAGACACAAACAACTAAGTCGAAAGGCAAATCACCTTACCTGTGAGGGAGAACATAGCAAGCCAGATGCATCAGACCCAACCACTGCAAGGTCACAAATAGTACAAAGCTGCCCCTGTTGAGTTGGAACGAAATGTGTGGTACAGTAAGGGCAAGTTACATCTTTCTGGCCTCGGTATATTGGGACATAGGTAGCCCCACACACAACAAAAGGATTTCTGAAATCGTAATTCAGCTGTGCAGCATCTCTCATGTTCCTCTCTGCAGCCTGAAGAACTTGGCGTGCTTTTTGGGCTTGGTTCTCGTTGCTTGGATTCGTCTCAAGAAGTTGTCGAGCAAAATGGGCAGCAGTGCTCAAATTTTGAGCCTTGAAGCAAACAGTCATGGCATTCGCCAAGGCAAGCCTCTTGTGTGGAAGTTGTAGGCTACAATGAGTAAAATAGGCAGCAAGTTCCTGCTGGCGTATTGGATTTTCCCTCAATTCCCTCCTCTTAAGCTCCATCTGCAGACCAAGAACATACTCCTTTACAATGACGATCAACTCCTTAACTTCATCGACCTCTCTTCGTGTTTCAACCACAATTAATGGTATGGTGTGAATAATAGACAGGAAAAGTCGAAGTGCTTCAGTGAATTTTCCAGCAGTGGTTGCCTTGAAACCAGCTTTGAGCTTCTCTTCCAATTGAGAGAAATTGAAGACGAGCGCTGGGGGGCCTCGCACATTGGGACTTGCTGATTCATTCCAATTTCTCTCCACTGCAATTGAGATCACAGGGGCTGAGGTAAAGGCGCGGAGGTAAGTCTGACTGCCCATGTGGAGATCAATGAAAAGTGTCTTAAGAGGAGTAAAGTTTTGAATCCCCAATTGGCGACTTAATAAACGCATTGCTGTGTCAAAGTTGCCAGCAGCTGCATGTTCAGCAGCAAGAGACGATCTCTGGACCCAAATCTGGCTTACGGGCATACCAGGAGTAGGGGCAACAAACACAGAAGAACGTGCATTTGAAGTTGTTTTAGGTGTTTCAGCATCAGGAGGCAGTTCAAGATCCTCAAGATCCCATCCCCCCTCCTCCTCGTTCTCCTCATGCACATCATCTTCATCCAGTACCATGCTAATGTCTCCATTCTGTATGTTATCAACTTCACCAATATCCAATGCCTCACCCCAATCAGCATCTGCAGCCTCTTCATAATCCTCGTCAGCATCTCTGCCTGTATCATCAAGACCACCCTCAAAAATTCCTTTACTCACCATTAACAAAGGCCAATCTCCAGCACATAAAACTGGACTTGGGGGTATCAAAACCGAAGATTTCTTCCCCTCGGGCAAAGAAGGAACGTTGTTGCCCAGTTCTGCAGCAAGCCGCTCTGCAATATCATGGAGCCCATGCACTGACGCAGTGATATATGCAAGAGGCAAATGTCCTGCATTCTCTAATATCTTGACACGCTCACGAATATCACCAAGATATAATGCATCATGAAACTGACCCATTATATCATTCTTGACCTCAGCAATTTTCATCATTTTAGACAATTTGTCCAGATTACCCGTTATCAGATAATGAAAAGACAGCCTCTCAAAGTTCTTTGTCTTCTGATATGCATATTCAACAATCCCAGCATTTCCCTGTCGAAGGGCCTCCACACCTAGCCTGTACCAGTGATCTTTCTCATCAATCTTTTTAGCAGATTCAAGTGCTTTCTCAATGTTACCACTTTCAAGAGCTAAGTTGAAACGTGTTCTCTCATCCTTCACAAAATAAAGAGCAACTTGTGGGAAACCCTTCTGCTGCAAATATGCAATCATGGCCTGTCCACATAGTTCTGAATTTTTTATCATACTCATGACTTGGTCGTATCTCTTCCTCAGCAGAGATAACTTAAAAATATATTCTGTTGAATCAATAATGATGGGACGGTTTTTCCCATCTCGGTCCAAGCAAAAGATTGTGCTTCCGTATATTTTCGTAATATACACAGGGACATCCAGTGTCTTGATAATTCCACTATCCCCATTAGGAAGGCAGTACTTAATGTGCGTTAGTGTTGTATAAATAAAGACACCGTTATCATCCCACGCTCCACTCTTCACGCGAATGGTCTCATGAAGAGTGCAGCGATGCACAAGCTTTTTATCAGCAATAACAATAGAATGTTTACTCAGTAAAGCAACACTCTCCATATCCTGAGACCAGACTACATATCTAACAAAAGAAGTTTGAAGATCCCCCAGAACAATCCTTTGTTGGAGATCAAAAATGACAACTCTGTCCTCAGCCCTACAAAGCAAATTCCCAGTACCCGCATAAAATATAGCATCAGTAGCGATGGGCAAAGGGCTCTTTTTAACTATTTCATTTTTCAGGTTCTTGACTAGGACTTGGTTGCTGCTCTTCTCAAGCACAGCAAACCTATTTCGAGCAACAAAAACTGCCGACCCCCCAACACCTCTTTTTGCTTCTTGAACTGTATCCCCTCTGCCATAGCTGTCTTTGGGTACAACGTAGAGTTCATATGATCCTCCATCCATGTCGGAGCAAACCAAAACAGCATTCTCAGTAGGACTGTAAGAAAGAGTTCGAGGCCCTTGATTCAAACTATTAGAACCAGGACGGCGAATTGGTATCAGCTGAGTGTCTTTCTGAGTTGAATATTCAAAAGCACGTAGAAACCGGTCCTTAACGTAGAAGAGTGATTCACCACTAACAGAAAAGGCAGGACGCTCTCTTTCCAACTTAAAAACAATCATGCCACTGTCATGACCAGCAGCCAGAAGATTCATCTCAGGATGGGCTGAAAGGATCCAAAACCTATCATGCTCCCTACGAAAAGTCTGCAGGCCAGTTCTTTTTGTAGCATCCCAGACTCTAATGCTCTTGTCTTCTGAATTTGAAACAATGATGTCCTGCCTTGAATGGAACAGAACACATGACACATTGTTCATGTGCCCTCTCAACGTGTCCACCTCCCAAGCCTTTGTATCTAAGACAAAATATATAAGATATCAGCCATTACAACATGCAAATTTGAGCAACCACAAAATCACTAGAAATAAGTTTCAGACAGTATTATATTATAAAAGGACATTCAAATTCCAGTGCCTAGCAACTTGAGTGACGCTGAACAGAAATCAGCTCTTTCGCTAAATTAGAAAAGATTAAAGAGGAAATGCGCTCACCAGATATCCTTTATGTTATACACACAACTACACAAGGCCAATTGACTTCACACTACAGACTAAATTTGGTACATGAGGGCGAAGGAAGAGGGGGGGATAAGGATTTAAATCCTTCACATAGAGCAGGAGTAAAACAAACCATCAAAATCATTTGTATCATAAAGGGGTAGGAAAGAAAATGCCTGCCCTTGTTTTGTACAATAATAAAATCATACTGGAAGAGGACATAGTTTTTTGAATTATCCATTTGAGTCCAAGTAGTCCTTCAACTCCTCCAAATTTGGAGGGGATCAAATAATAATGTATAGGAGGGACTTTATTTGATAAATAATTATATTTCCATGAACACCAAATTAATTGAATACCGCTCTATTACTCACTTTAGATTAGTACTACTTTCAAAAACATCCAAAATTTCTAAGAGATAAAATTCCAAAAAAGAAGTCTATATTCCACAAACCCCACCACTTTATACCCAAACTGGAGAGAAATGCAACAGTATAAATAAAATTAAAGATTTCCGGGACAATTGAGACCCCATCCCTTTTCAATAATGAGAAGGTTTACCCCGTCTTGTACTTTCATTCATAAGCTGTTGAAATTACACTTTGAAATTCTGGCAGTAAATCCATAATGGAGAATTGTTTGTGATTGTTCCAAAAGAAATGAACCAAAGGATATGGTATAGCTAGCAAGTATAAGATCCACCAAATGCTAGGTGCAGAGGCACGTAATAAATCAATATGACATTTCTGTGAGATCTTTATAGAACCAAGAATAAATTTTTTAGGGAGAAAAAAAAAACCATTAATCAAGCAAGTGGTCAAGAATACAGCTGGCATACCGTTCATGCGCCAGATTTTCACTTGGCGGTCATCTGCTCCAGAAACAATTAAGGGAAGAGTCGGATGGAAGGAAGCCCAGTTAACCCCTCGATCATGGCCTTCGAGGACATATTTCACAACAGCATCAACCCCACCAAAAAAGTCTGTATTCATTTGAGACAATCGCAGAACGTCATCGGCAGGTGATACTGTCTTCTTCCTCAAGGCCCCTATATCCCAAACACGAACAGTCTGATCCAAAGAGGCTGATACAACCAAGTCTTCTTTTGGGTGAAATGAGGCACACATGACATAGTGGTTGTGCCCCGTCAGGACAGAGATGCAAGTACGTGATTGCCAATTCCATATTCTTATCGTTTGGTCATCACTTGCACTTACAATCCAAGGAGACTCATGATGAAACTGAACTGTCCTGATATAGTCAAGGTGGCCTAGAAGAGTAAAAAGACACCTGTGCAATTTGTAATTCCAAACCTTGATTTTGTAATCATCACCTGCAAAAATGAGGGTCAGCTTAAATCGAACATTGCAACAGCAGAAAATATAGCCTATATAAGATCATAAATCATAATATTTGTTCTGCTACATTATTATGTTGTTTCTTTCAGATACACATGTAATAATTGATCCAATGTACCATACAATCTCCACAGAATAGTAAATACATTTAAAACTCCAAAACAGCTAAATCAATAAATGCAGATATTTTTTTATAATTAGGCTGCATTTAACTAGATCACGAACAACTAAACAATTAAACAAGGCCTATGTTCATTACATGGATTAAGAATGCAAGTGTCAAAATTATATATCTCCAGCCTGACTGAAAACCTTTTCCTAAAGCTGGATCAAACTCCCCGGATACAAAATTCCACTAGCAATCAAAGAATATCTGCACTACAGACCACATCTAGAGCATATACCGCATGTAGACAGATTCCCCTTTCCAGCTAAAGTGTACAATCCCCAATTTCCGGTATTAAACTTAGGTACATTAAAGATAAGAAACAACATCAAACATTTCAAGCCCAATTGCCACTGATACACAAAAATACAGTCCTGAAATTCCTGGATCAGAGTTAAACAAATAGTTAAGAAAGATGTAAATCCTTGTTTAAATAGAAAACCAAACAGAAGTATAACCCAAATTCAACTGATCCCGCCCTTAATAATTACTATTGAAACCAGCAGATCCAAATCTTAAGGAACAGATAATCAGACTAAACAGAGGAGAGATCACATATTGTTAGAAGCAAAACATCTAAATTGAATATAAATAAGACCTCCGGATACAAAAAGCGGCTGAGATTTGTGAAAATGGACGCCTCTAACGGGGCCATCATGCTCGTCAAAACGATCGATGAGTGTGCCCATGCGATAATCCCATAGCTGAATCACGCCGCTGTGAAGACTGGCCAAGATCCATGGCCTCTTGGCGTGGAAACTCAATCCTTTCACTCTGTTACTCTTTGTCTCAAATTTCGTCAACATTTCTTCTCCCCTGAATTGATTGGATCGACGGAATTCGAAACCCTAATCGAACTTTTACTATTTAGATCTGTGAAGAATTAGGGATTTTTTATGCTTGGATGAGAAGGGGAGAGTGTCATGTGTGTGTGGATCGGGAGTGGTATTATTATTATTATGAATGAAATGAGAAATCGAAATGGAGAGAGATAGAGAGAGCCTCTCTTGTGCGTTTTTTCTTGGTGCTTGCTGTGGATCTACTCTACTCTAGGCAAGGGGGAGTGTTTGGATCCGAGAATTAATCTTATTTTTATTTTAGGATAAATTACAGATATCCCAAGTTTAAGACTCAATTATAAAACTTCTTCACTTATTTAGTATTACAAAAATTTCTCACAATGAATCTCATGTACCATTATCTATAACATTTGAGAAAATATTCCTTAAATTTTTAATTTTATCTTGGGGTTATTTGTAAGATTTATAAAAATAACATAAAATACTTACTGATTAAATATTCCTCGGGGGTAATTCTAAGATTTTATATTTAGCAAGGGGTGAATATAATATTTCTAAACTTTTAGAAATATAAAATTAAATAACATGAAATGTTTATGTACGTAATTGCCCTCAACTCCGTGAGAATAGAAATAACCTTAAATTTTGATTGAAAAATTTTGTTGAATGAAACAAACATTGGATATATAAGAATAATAATCACACGAGGTTAGTAGTAACTAGTGTCTGCTTCGAACTAGTAAGTGATACATATATATTGATTGATCATAAGGAACGAACATAGAACAAATTTATAAGTCTTCCTTTCTTCGATATTCTACATCATTCAGGAAAATCATTATTGTGAATTTAAGAAGGTAAAACTAAAAATGTACTACATTCCGCAAAAACAAGGGATTATAGTTGAAAATGTTTAAATCTTAGGGCATCTACAATGCTTAATGGGGGGTTAAGGTGAGAGAGAGGAAAAATGGAGTGATCTCCATTGATGAGGGGGGGGGAAGGGGAGAGAGGTGGGTGGGGAGGTCTTCTCCCACCGCCTGGAGGGGTGGGTTCGGTGGGCAGGTGGCGACGCCACCTGCTTTTTATTTTCTTTTGTTATTTAATTATTTTAATTTATAACAAAAATTATTATTAAATTTATTTTTAAAAGAAAATCTTAACATTAATTTAATTTTATTACTTTTATAAATGTAACTTTTATTTAATAAACTTAACATTAATGTTTGAAATTTAATAACATTGTAAGAAAATTTAATTTGTCTATTATTTTAAATTTTGCGAATTTAACTTTATGTTGTGTTAATTTAGAATGACGTAATTAAAAACAATGATGGCGATGGCTGGGAGGATGACTTTTTTTATATGAATTATTAATTGTTATAGTATTGTGTACCCAAATAATATTTTTTTATTAATGTCAGTGTTATATTTCTTACTAATTAATTCCAATGTAAATTTTCTTATTATTAATGCCAATGTTAAATTTATTACAATTTCTAATTTTAATATTTATTTTTATTAGTATTATTGTAATTATTATTATTAAATATGAAAATTTAAATTAATTAAAATGGAAAGATTGAGTCACTGGAGATGATTATGAAAAGAGGAAGGGAGAGGGGAATGAGAGTCTGAGGAGAGGGGATGGAGGTACTAACTGGAGATGGCCTTGCCATTCCCCATAACCGTGGGTTATAAATACCAATCCCTCTAGCTGGACATATATCGCAAAGAAGTTTCATTTTTAGTGTAATTTTATTTCGATGAAAGCATGATGAAGGGACTATGTATATAATTAAAGATGATTCATTGTCAATGATAAACTATAAATCAATATTCAAAGGTGTGTTTGGAAACCAAGCTTCAAATTCTGCATTTTAATTTTTAGAATTTTCCAAAATTTAGGCGCGCGTTATGAGGGTAGTGAGCTTGTATACATTTTTAGCTTAAGAATGCATAATCTAGTATTACATGATTTTCAGTATTGTAACACGACTATTTTTTTAATTGATATGCATGAGAAAGCATACAATTTTAGTGTCTAAAAAGATATTACATTCTCGCTCTGTTAAATATAAAATCTTACAATATATTTCATTTTACCAAAAAAAAAAAAAACACCTCCAAATTATATCTTCCAAACCAAATGCTTCCTTAGATTATTACATGCTTGGCGTTGAAAACTTTTAGTAAAGAAAAATATTTTTGTTCAAGTATACTATTTTTGTCGTCTTTTATAAAGTTAATTTTGACCTCTTAACATTTTAACAAATTTTTGAGTTTTTTTTTAATTTAGGAAAAATAAATGTGTATGTCATACTTAGTGAGTTTTTTATTTTTTACTAATAAGTATTTATTAAAAATCAAATATTTCTGTATAAGTTTTAATTTTTATTAATTGACTGAAATGGTGAGAAGTTACACTCTTAGAAGCTAGATCAATCATGGAAGTATGGTTGAGTCCAAGCCAAAGTCGACATTGGCACGAAGCAACTCTACACTGGCCAAGTACGGGTCGAGATTTAGCAGAGTGAGCCAAGAATGGCTCAGTATTGGGATGAATACTTGATTATTGAGGCAAACGAGGGTGGTGTGCAAGGCACACTAGATGTGGCATAAGCAATTCTAGCTCAGACAAACTTGCTTGAGTGTATGGTCGGTTCAAGCACGTGGGTCAGCGTTGGGGTATTTGGCTAGACATATCATGTGAAATTGACGCATTCACGTAGCTCAGACAAATGCGGTGTGTATGAATGGCCATGAACAATCTTGTGGGCACACGTGAGTATGAATGGTTTAGGTGAATGCACTCTCCACAAATTTTATGGTCCTAAATAACACAAGGGCTACCGTATTTGTTGCTCAACTATGTGCAATACTACCGTATATCCAATCGGTTTGCTCAAGTCCCAGCACCTCCATGACATGGAATAATCAATAATCAAAGATGGTCGACTGTTACGATAGACCAACACATGCATGGGCACATGCCATGTTATGCGCAGTAGATCGGCATTGTGAGACATGATCATTTGAAGTTGTTGGGTGGACGTGCCTTGGCACCGGCACATTGTAAGACTTCAAATGAAGGAAAATAGATGAATAACCAGACACAGGTTGACAGTCACAAGGGGTCAGTAGACCTTATCAAGAAGTGACACATTTCCCAACATCTAGAGTTCATGATTGAACTCGACAAGATTTTAGCTTTAGGAGCTCTACATGTGTTCATATTAGTTAAATATGTCTTTTACCAGAGTTTGCAACTAAGAGCATCTCCAAGAGCACTTCTAAAACTCAATTTTTAAGAATTTTGTTAAATTTCACACAAAAAATTGTCCTCCAATAACACAATTTTGTACTTTCTTGCACAACATTTAAGAATTATGCACATATATGATTATTATTTATATATATAAAATAATAATTAAAAGTAATTTGTTAAAATATAAACTAAATGTTGGAATGGAATTGTGTGTTTGCTTAAAAGTAATCTTTTAAAATATAAATGGATAATCATCTAATATAATAGTTGATTTAATTTTTCTTTTACAATATGCATAAATTCCCGGGAATATCTTATCTTATGTCACATCCCATAAGATCATGACTAGGAAATCTTTCGAAATGATCACATAGATAATTTTTTACTGTACAAAATTCAAATAGATATGCTTCAGAAATAGTAGTATATTAATATCAGCATAGCATATCTTCATCGGTCTATAACCCCCGGTACATTTTCTTGACAGTGAGCACCCATCAATCAAAATTGAAAAGAAAGGAACAAAAACATCGTCATCATCATCATCAATTGTAAAATTCATGAGCAATTTTGACGGTGGTGAAAAATACCACTCCCTCCAGTTCATATTAGTTGGCATATTTGTCAAATTTTTATGTTTCATATTAATTGGCACATTTGGATTTTCAATGCAATTTTTTGTAATTTTGCCCTTCTCTTACATCTAGGTTGGGAAGCTCAAGAGTCACTAGGAATGATATTTTTGATATTTTATCATGTAAAAGTGATTAATTATGAGATTTCTTAATCTGTGTGAAAAGTAATAATGTGTCAATTAATATGAACCGGAAGAAGTAGTTAGTAAAATTTAGATGGCGTGAAGAGGGTGGGGGGACCCAAACCCCAACAAAAAAATTGGTGGTGCAGTGCAGTGCAGTGCAGTACAGTAACAAAAAGTGACCGATTCTTAAATTACTTTATCAACTTCTGCATACCTTTTACACCAGTTTGGCAACTCTTTCCATTTATAGCAACTAAATTATGGTCCCGAACAAGTCTTTATTTATTATCACACCACAAACTCCTCCTCGCTCTACCTTTTCTTCTTTCAATACCTTCAGTCACTTTTATTTTATACTGTACATCTCTCATCACCTCTCCTCTCCCCTCCTCTCCTCTCCTTCTATATTTTAGAAAAAGAAAATAGGTAATATAAATATAAATATATACATATAGAAAGAGAGATATTTAATGGCTCGTGGGAAGATCCAGATCAAGAGAATTGAAAACCAAACAAACAGGCAGGTAACTTATTCCAAGAGAAGAAATGGGCTTTTCAAGAAAGCCAATGAGCTCAGCGTTCTTTGTGATGCTAAAGTTTCAATTATCATGATCTCTAGTACTCAGAAGCTTCACGAATATATCAGCCCAACTACAACGTACGTACCACATATACATATATATATATTTTTTATTTGGTAAATTAATACTAGTCTAGTTTTGATTTAAAAAAATATTTGTGTGCAGGACTAAGCAGTTGTTTGATCAGTATCAAAAGGCTGTTGGAGTTGATATTTGGAACTCTCACTATGAGGTTTTAATTAATTTGCCTTTTCCTGATTAATTTTCTTTTTCTCTTTTAGTTTATTAAATTTGATTTTGTGGTGAAAAATTGTGTAGAAAATGCAAGAGCACTTGAAGAAACTGAAAGACGTGAACAGGAATCTGAGGAGGGAGATCAGGTGCGTATATATAAATTACTACACAATTTTTTCTTTTTCCATTTTCTATTTTATTTTTCTAATTTTTTGCAGGCAAAGGATGGGAGAGAGCTTGAATGATTTGGGGTATGAGGAAATGGTTAATCTCATCGAAGATGTAGATAGTTCTCTCAGCCTCATTCGTGAAAGAAAGGTTTTGATTCTCCATTTTTTTTTCTTTATTAATTTGCTAACAATAAAAGTCTAGGGTTTTCATTTTTCTTTCCTCTTGATCCAAAATTTTGGTAATTGTACTTTTTTTTTTTTTTGGGATTACTTTAGATCTGTTCTTGTTTGCCAAAGAATACTAATTATAATTGTTTAATTCTGAGAAAAGAAAAGAGAGAGAGAGAGAAGTTGTGAGAAACTAATTCACAAAATAAAAAAAGTTAGATGTAATTATATAGAAAATAACCAACAATTTTTTCCATTTATTTTTCAAGCTTAACTGGTTTGTTCATTATCTCATAGGTCTATAGAATAGGCCCATGTATATTAATACTAATACGGAGTACTAATGAAAATTATAGATTTTATTTTATCAAAATTTGCACAAATCTTGGGTAAATAAAACTACCTACCAGAGGTATAACTTTATAATCAGAGATTTCCCATTCAAAGTTTGTTGTGTTATTAAAACAAGTACAAAATAAATTTGCTACCTAATTCTTGTTCTTGAGTTGACACACTAGTTTCATTACAAAATACCGAAATTAAGCTCAAGATCATTATTAGAATTTTGGTTGCGTACTTGTCTTGAAATCGATCATGAGGTTGAACTTGCATGATGTTCTTTTTTATTTCTCATATATGCAAATTAATTAATTAACCACTATAATTCTATATATAATGCTAATTAATGTTTCAACTAATACAGTACAAAGTTATCGGGAACCAGATTGAGACCAGCAAGAAAAAGGTACATACTATTATTATAGCATATAAAAAAGAAAAAGAATTTCGTTTTATCTTTATAAAACTAGTATATGTTTCCCCCTTTTTATAATATTTGTGCAGGTAAGGAATGTTGAAGAAATACACAGAAACCTGGTGCTTGAATTCGTGAGAACCTTTTTCTTATTTCTATATATATTACTTGATACTATAAGTTCAGTATACTTGATAAATTATTAATATATATAATGTACATATTGATTTGGTAGGATGCAAGGCAAGAGGATCCACACTATGGATTAATTGAAAATGAAGGGGATTATAATTCTATTCTTGGATTCCCAAATAGAGGTCAGCGAATAATTGCTCTTCGTCTCCCACCCGGTCACCTCCACCCCGATCATCATCCTAGTCTTCACAGTGGCGGAGGCTCCGATCTCACTACATTTGCTTTGCTTGATTAAGATTATTAATTAATGCATGTATGTTTGAAGAGTTTGTGGCTGGTTTTAATCTTCTATTCTATATATTGTTGTCTTAAGATAATTTATGAAAACATGTAGGAGTATTTATTTCGTGTTTATGTGTGTATCTATGTATGATGACTCATGATCTTATTATGGATACTAGATCTGATTGCATTCTGAATTGAGATATATTATTCAATTTAAGCAGTTGCTGTTTGCACTTCGACATGCAATATATATAGTTCTTGATCACAACATATATAATGTGTGTATTTTATTATATATAGGTCTTCAAATTTATGAAAAACTGATGGAGTTTTTGGTGCTGCTACAAAAGTTTAAGCTAGTACGTACTGTTGCATCAACTGTTAGCATGTTTAGGTCCAATTTGATTATATTTGATTGGATTTTAGAAAATGTACAGGGCTTCTTAAGATTTTCTATAAATTTTAATTTTTTTTAGAAAAGTTGGTTTTATTGAAGCACATTATTAGAAGTTATTTGATTCTTTAAATATGTACGGGGCCATATTCATTTGAAAATTTTGTATTTTTCAAATTTAGTTCTGGGTCAAGATAATCCAAACGGGGTTTCTAGACTGGAAAATCAACCACATTAAAATCATTATGGAATTGGGCCTAGTGTTTCTACTAAGATTTGAATATCTAATGGGATCTTAAATAGAGAATTTCACACATATTTGTACAACCCCAACATGATACAATATTTTAAGTTGAAAGTTTAATGGCACGAAGAAATTCTGGAAAATAGTATATTATGGAACAAAATTCGATTATGAAATATAGCTTGAGACGAATAAAAAATCACTAATTAATTTTAGATGAATTTAATTTTGCAATTTTGCCGAATTAGAATGGGTATTTAGTATAGTGATGTGGGACCGGTGACTTTTCCCAACCAACCCGAAATAATTGGTTATGGGTTTCACCTATATATTAAATGGCTCTGAAGCCCATTAAACTATTCAATCAAGTGGAACAATTCCGACTTGCTTGAATTTCGGGTAGAAAGCCCATTTAAGTGTTCAAATATGATGATTGTCACTTTATTAAATAAAATAATTTGTTGCAAGACAAAATAAAAAGAGGAAAATCACAAAGTGTTCGGAGGTTTTCTTTTAGAGATAGGTCCTCTGAGACAACATTTCGAGTTTCCGATTCCTCGTGTCAATCTTTTCTTTTCAATGTATAGTGCTTTCCTCGTTTTCTTCCTAGGTCATATATATCCTATTTGAAAGGATTTTGACTCGGTTTTACGGGTCTTGGTTTAAAAAAAATAGTTTTAATAGTTTCGGTGAAGCATTTGAATTCTCATTTGGTTAGATTTTAAATGTTGGGTTTTGTGGTTTGAGACAGTTGAAACCCTACTTTGATATTATTTGGAATTGAGGTTTGGGGAAAAAATAAGTGGTATGAGTCAAATCAATGTTTCATAGGTTTTTCCAAACTCCACTTGGAAGAATTTTAACTCAGTTTCAGAGACCTGCGAAATCTTACCAAAACTTATCCAAATATGCTCGCAATTTTCTCATCAATTCTTCTTTACTATTTTCTCATACATCCTCTTGGAACTTTATTGTATAATATTCTCTTGATACCAACCTCGCTTCTACTTCTTCTAGTGAAACAATGATTCTTTTGGATTCCTCATCTTGTTGTGGTTTTTCTTACGGTTCTCTTCAAATTTTTGGATCGATTCTCTTATACGTCTATGATCCATTGTGATTTGTGTCAGTCTTTTAGTTATTATTGTTTCTACAGTCTTGTTTGATTTCGACTTCTCCTTCCTTTATGGACATATATCCATATTGGCTTACTTGGTTGTACTTGGACTTGTTGCTTTTCCGTCAAGGTTTTTCTTCTATTACTTCATTACTTGTTATTTTGAGGTTTTGCACGGAGTTTAGATAAGAGTTGAAAAAGTGAAATTTTTAGTCATTTTTACATTTACGTTCTTATAGTAGTTGTCGAGAGTTAGTGATATTAAATCATTACTTTATGTTAGAGGTTATTTTAAGAAAAAAATATTTCACAAACCTCTACTATTCTCCGAAATACCAAACAAACATGCCCAAGCCTTGTCGATACTTCAACACGGTGATATACATCTTCCATTTCCCATGGTTTTATGGGCGGGAAAAGGGAAAGTGTTTTTGTTTCCAAACTGCCTACAAATAAAGAATCCTAGAATGGGTCCATCCACCCGACAGTGATGGATAGATGTTGCAGGGAAATAGTTTGTCAAATAGTGGCAGTGAATATTGTGAAATAGAAAAATGCATCTCATCCACATTCCACAGGTCAGCAGTCAAACGAAAGTACTCTAAATTAACATAAATAGACCAACTTCAAAAAGGACTAGTCAAGATATATATGACTAATAAAAAAAGGACTCAAGATATAGAAAATCACTACAGTAATTAACATCTTTTTGCATTTCACGTGGCAATTTACATTACCTACTACTACTCCTATTTACAAGTATTTTTCTTTTAAATCCATAATAAATAAACTTACTTTTGCTATTAAATATTTGAATTTTGAGGTAAAAACCAATTTGAGCATAATATTTGGTGTTGAGAAAACGTGTTGATCTCCCACCCTTAGCACATCATTTTAACATCTTGGTGGAAAAAATATTGTTTTTGGTCTCCAATGCTTTTCATCAAATTTTACATCAAATATAAAATAATAATATTTCATCATTTTTGGAGAATGGAATTTGGTTTGTTCTCCCATGATATTTCACCAAATTATAAATTTGATGTTTAACATAATTTTATTTTCAACACAATATTATCGATTTTAAAGTGCTATGTAAAATTACAAATTATTTTTAAGTATTACAGTCCAAAAAGTGAGAGGCTAAAATTAACCATGTTAAAATGGTGAAAATTAGAGATGATGTTGGGTGGGAGATGCTCTTAAATACTCTAATCATATTGAAAGTGATAGTTGTGTAGTTGTCTTAAACTCATCAAAACAAATAATTACTCCCTCCGTTTTTTTTATTTGTCGCTTTGGCAATAAAAAATTGTTTACTTTTATTTGTCGTATTAGAAGTTCAATGTAAAATTAATTCTTTTTCTATCAATTTTACCATTCTTGTTAGTGCTTGTAATTAATGCTAATTAACGATGTGACTAGTTGGTTAACAGGGTGTTTTGTGATTTTTGCTTCAAAAAAGTGATTATTTATTACATTTGTTGATCCGTGTGCAATACTCTAAAACGACAGGTAAAAAAAAATGGAGGGAGAATATGGAAGTGCTACTCAATTACATGCAATCATGAATTGAAGTTTCATTTGCATAACTTTTTATTCTAATCTAGTCAACTAAATATTAGAATTTTTTTGAAAACTTTGCAAGACTTTCTAATAATTTTGAAAAAATCGTAAATAACAAAAATATTGAATTAAAACTACCTCATATTTTGATTTCGTTTAGTTAAAAATAAAAAAAACTTTACCGTCTTTTCAGTGAGTATCAAAATTTAGATTTCTGCGTATAACTGTATAGACTTACCAATACCATTGCACGTTACATAGCTAAAACGGATTCTAGTTATAAATTTCATGTAGTACAAGGTAGTCTAATAGGAAATAATGTCTTGTGAGAGAGGTTTTTTTTTTTTGGTTTAATTTGGTAAAATATAATACTTCAAAGACTGAAAATGACTTTATTTATCCTCAAAATTTTGGCCAATTTTTTTCCTATTTAATACAGTAAATTTTAAGGACCAAAAGGATGAATTTATACTTTTACTGTTTACATCATGTAAAGAGTCAATATTCTCAATTTTCTTTTATGTAATACACTCTAAATGTAATAAAAATAAAGATTTTTTTTTTTCCAGTCGATAATTCTAAACATATCTTTGACCTACCAAAATAAGAATCCCACTATATGTGATGGTATTGTTTTTATCAGCAAAGAATAGAAGAAAGCCAATAATTCCACGTGCCCAATTTAGAAAAAATATAAAATCTGGTCTTCACTAAATATTTCGGACTTTTCCCCCAAGTCTTTTTCAAATATAAATATAAATATAAATACCCTATTAAAGGTTTATTTTTCATTCGCCTCCACTCCACACCCCACACTTTAGAGAGAGAAAGTATAAAAGAAATCAAAAAGCAGAAAAGACTGCACAGAGAGAAACAGAAAAGCGGCGCACAAAAAGAGTTTGCAGAACAACAATGGGAGCTTTAGCACCGCCTTCTCGTTGGACTCCGGAAGACGATGTTTTACTTAAAAACGCCGTTGAGGTACAACTCATTAAAAGCACCACTTTTTTATACTGATTTTTTCTTACCTTTTTTATTTGGTGTTGTTGATTTGTTTATGGTTTAATTCATGAAAACTGGTACCGGTTTATGTTTTGATTTTGAGTCATTTCAGTTGGAAGCGAAAAAAAAAATTGATCTCCATTTTTTCCAATTAATTGAAATAGAGTTCTGTTTCTTTGATTTCAATTTTTTTGTGAACGAGTATATGTTTGTGTAATTTAATTGAATTGGCTATACTTGTGTAAAGTGTTTTACTTTTTCAATGTTAGGGTTTGAGATGTTCTGTTTTATGTTTTTGAACGTTGTTTTGGCACATAAGCTCTGATTTTTGTTTGTTGCATGGGGTATCAGAAGTTGATGATTTCTGTGTTTTGTATGTGATTTTATTTCTCATGATTTGTGTCTGAAAATTTTATATTAATGAGAATGTAAAGGTTTGAATTTATATGTGTAATTAATTTTATATAAATTAAGTCCAAACGAATTGGAATTGACTTGATGATGAAGAGAAACCTGAGGAACTTAGTTGAATGCCACTTGCATATGCATGATTTACAACATATCTATCACAATAAAAAAAAAATTCCGATCTTGATATATTAATTCCTAATTTTGGCTTTATTGTTTCCATCATGATCAATGGACACGTGCACGGTTACTTGGAATTTTGTTTCACTCGTTTTAATGTTTTTTACGTGGTAGTTAAAGTGAAGTGTTTCATTTTTGGAATGTCGTTAGTGTTATCTGGCTGCGGTCTTGGGGTCCACATTTACTTAGAGGTGCCTGTTGGATACGGAGGTTAGCATTGGAATCGGCTAAAATTTCCATGGGCTACATTCGTAATTAATAGCCCCTTTAATATGATAGATGTCAGGGGTTAATACATTCTAGGAAGATAGGAAAATGGCGCCGCCATTTCGCAAATTGGTAAATTTTAATTGTCACCGTATAACAAATGGTTGAGAAGTCGGTGCTAAATTTGACCCTTTTTTCCTTATTTTAGAATGAAAGGGGACTTTGATCAGAACAAAATAAATTCGAAACAAAATTATAAAAAATCCGACCGTAGCTCGAAATAATTTCAATATGCGAAATGATATTTTTATATCTAAGGAAAGTTTGCTTCAATTCCAACTCCGATTTATAACCCCTTTTAATATCTAAGCATTTTTTTATAAGTAATTGACACATTTGTTGCAGAAGTTTTTATTTGTGGCAGATCAATGTTCACAGGATGTGACATAAATGGCTAGGTGAAGGCCCCTATGATGCTTTTCACCATTTAGAAGTTTATGATAACAACAGTTAATAAAGATGGAAACTATGGGATTCAACTTACATTTGTAAACCACTGGACTGGGATTTCACTTGTGAATTTTATTAGATTGCAGATTAATAATTTGATAGGAACAAATCTTAAGCTAATTTGGTATCAGGCTCTTAAAGAAGACATAACAATTGGTTATTCTAAAACGAATGCCATTATAATTCAAATATCACTTTCGTGACATATTTTATATTGTTGCATGGCTTATTGTTTCTTCAATAATTCAGTTTTCATGAATGCTTCCACCACAATTGTTTTGAACTGCTCAGACTTAAGGATAAATTATTGGTTGATTATCTTTCACTTTGTTAATCATGTTTGATTTTGACGTTTTTGTTTCTGTTTATCTTCTATAGGCTGGTGCTTCTTTGGAAGCTCTTGCTAAAGGTGCTGTGCCATTTTCTCGGGAATACACCATTCAAGAAGTGCAAGATCGTTGGTATTCTCTTCTCTATGATCCGGATGTCTCTGAACAGGCATCAGTTCATATGTTATCAAGACTTAATAATTCAGAAACACGTGGTAAAAGGAAGAGAAAAGCTGAAAGTACCCGGAAATGTTATTATAAAATGCGTAAGAGAATTCGTAATGAGCCATTTGACGGGATGGATCCAAATCTTCTTTCTTGGCCTGGCAATGGATCCTCAGATTACTTGATTAACTATCCCGTTTCAAATCCTTTGGTAATTGAAGGCCCAGGATTTGACACCAGGCATTCCTTCCCCGAGATGCTTAATTATGCTCGGGAGTTTGCTACAGATGATGTTACCCCCTTTCCCAGAGCTGGTCAACAACATTGTACTTATGAAGGGGATAGTACTCTCCCTGGGGATCAAATCGACGTTTCTGGATTCGATCAGTCAAAGGAATTGTCACTGTCTAACTTTCTTGGACCTGATGCTTTAGACAGTGAATTAAATGGTTGTTCAGAATTTGGAGGCGACCCATTTCATAGTTTTGGGGTTCCATCATCTTTGCCGCAAATGCCGATTTGGGCAACTTCCGGGGACAATTCTGCCTCAGTTCTGCCCGATCAAACTGGTGACTCGTTTATACTTCCCGAGGCTGGTAATGCAAATGGCTCAAACTCTGGCATGGAACCTCTAATGTCTTGTGATAACTTGGGGCAGTTTAGTCCTAACACAGAAGAGTACATTGCGGAGATAAATAATCAGTTGTTCGACCTGGCAAATGAGGACGAGCTACTCAATATGGATAACGAGGGAGAGGACATTGTAGACCAGTCGTATATTGATGGTCTTACTACACTTTTAATGGATGATTCCAATCAGTTTGAGTTGCCCAATGTCGACCTATATGAGGCTGAAGTAGCTGTAGATGGAAATTCTGTTGGTGCAGTTGGCGTGCATCCCCACGAGGGGCCATATCATGATTCGAGTAGAGTTTTGGAAGCTGATGTTCAATCTACCGTGAAAGGTGTTGGTCGAAATGGAGTCATTTGCTGCACATTAAATACGGAAGACCCAGAAATACCGAGCAACGATGACGTCTTTCTTCCTTTCCGATTCCCATCACCACCTAGTTCTTCGGGGGCACATTGGAGATCGCACGACACTAGTCATGCAGTGCCCTTGCCGGTTAAGAATTTGTCCAGCACGCGAAAAGCAGATCGGTCGGTGAAGAAGAATGAAAAAGTTACCCGCTCGGTATCTCATGCGGTAGGAACATCAAAGCTGTCGAATACGGGTTTAAAGCAGACGGTGAAAGTTGAGCCTGTGGAGCCAAGAAAGGCTATAAACAGTGAAGCTGCAGCTCGTATTAGTTCAGCCAATGCAACTGCCAACAAGTTTGTTGCCAAAGTTGCTAAGACCAGTGCTATAGAAACGGTACGGGGGAAGAATATTGATTGCACAAATGACGGCCCTTCTTTAGATAAGCAAGCCTGTGCTGCTGACACTCCTCAAATTCAAAAGGACAGGAGTGAAGTAGAAATGCTAAACAAGGGATCTTCAAGTGCAGAGTTGAGGCAAACGCCAACTATCCCGCAGCCAATTGAAAACTCTCTGCAGCCAGATGAGGAAGAGCCCTCGTGCGAGGATGAATTCGACGTGCCTTATTACTCTGACGTCGAATCAATGGTAAAACTTTTTATTTATTTATTTATTATGATTTGGAAGTTTGTTTTGCTTTATTTGCTTATTAACTATGCTTGATCACTTCTTGCAGATCCTCAATCAGGAATTGAGTCCAGAGGACTTTGATTTATTCACCAGCCCACATGGTGATTTTCACTGTCTTTGATTTTCTGTATCACTTGTATGCAATTTGATTTCATGCTCTGACAAGTAACTTGACAAATTTTGCAGTCAAGCAATATCAACACGAGGAAAGTAAGAGAATGATCGTGAGGCTGGAGCAGTCAGCTAATGCTTGCACACAACGTGCCATGACTGCACAAGGAGCATTTGCTGTTTTACATGGCCGCCGCTCTAGACATTTCATTAAAAAACCAGAGGTATGATAGTACCTTGTTGCTTTTTCTTTCCCTAGATTTAGTTTTACTGTATTAAATTATTAATACCTTGCTTCTTGTAAAGTAAGTTGAGATATATATTTGTCTGAATTGTATTTCCTGCACTTGGCCAATGACACAAATGTGCCTATTCAAAGTATTCTTGCACGTTAAATTGTGCAAGAATTCCACACATATTGTGCCATAGCCGCAAATTTGTCTCCTGCACTTTATTAGTCGTTGGAATCTGTTGAAACCTAGTTGAATTATGAGCTGTTAAGATGACATATCAGGTTGTATTGTTTGTCGTACTAAAAATAGTTAAAAAAATTGGAGCTCTGTTGCGTAATTTTCCTTGTCTAAATTGCCTTCCTAAAAAAAAAATATTTGTGTCTCAGGTTTTACTGGGCAGGTCAACTGAAGATGTAAAGGTTGACATTGACATGGGAAGGGAAAAGAATGGAGTCAAAATTTCTCGACGTCAAGTAAGTTTACAACTCCCACTAGATTTTCTTTTAATATGTTATTTGATCATCTCTTAAAATTTGAATTCTTGTTATATGGGCCACTTAGTTCAAGTAATGCCATGGTCAGGCCCTCGTTTATGTTTCATTCCTATAATTGGAACTGAAATTGGGTGAAAGCTGCATTTAAGTTGAATTTTTTTTCCATTTCCTTTTTAGTTGATTTTCGCAGCTTATTATATTATTGTAAATGTCTGTAATGCAAATACTGATTGGTTTGCAAATTGTGCTGGTTAGGCTATGATGAAGATGGACATGTACGGGGTGTTCCACTTGAAAAACCTCGGGAAATGTCCAATTTACATGAATGGAAAAGACGTAGCTCCTGGGAAGAGTGTATGCCTTACTCCCGGCTGTATTATTGAGGTATGACTTGACCATTTAGAACAAGTAAATTTCTTCCTTTATTTTACAGTTGTGCAATTCTAATGCATTTTTTTGAATTCTCAGGTAAGGAAAGTGGGGTTCTTATTCGAGACGAATCCTACGCGTGTAAAGCAGCATGTGGACAGCATCAACAATGGCAGAACGCAGTTGTAGTAGTTAGATGATTTAGAAGTAGGGAGAGACTAGATTTTTTTTTCTTTCTAAGTTATGGTAGACTACATTTCTTTTTACACCAAACTACTTTTTTTAATAGGAGAGATTACATTTTATTATGACCGTGCCATGAAGTTAACATCCTTTTTTTTTTTGAATTGATATACACTATTATATTATAAACTAGTATATATTATGAATAAGAATATACATAGCAGCATCAGCAGTTTTGATAGTGACTTGATATGCAGGTTTGTGTGTATGAGCCAGGCAAAACTAGCCATACAGCGAAAATCCACCAGTTGGGTTTTAGGTGAGCTTGCACTTATCCAATCGCAAGACAAGTGCATTATTTGCGCATATGATATGTGAGGCCAGTTACCAAATTGTGAAACTCTATCTAGTGATCGAGTTTTAGGCGAGCCTGAGTTTGGATTATTATTCAATTACTATATATACAAGTGTATTTGCACATGTTTTGGACAATTAATATGTGATGTCTATGCTAAAATATGAAATTTATTGGTCAAGTTCTAGGTGAGCTTGAGTTGAATTTTGAGCACTCGTAAGACAAAATATATGTACATGTATTTTAATTGATCACTCTAACTAGTAGTGTTATCAATAACAAAGAAAAGTATAATAAAACAATAAGTATATGATTTAAATGCAGTCAAACTTGTTCTTGAATGGAGTTAAATATTTTTATATAGTTAGTTTCTTCTTTAGTCTTTCTCCCCATATGTGGAACACTTATCTCGAACAACTAATAAACTATACCAAATATCTTGTACTTCATCAAAATGCGTGTCACATGCATTGATCCACATCATAATCTGATCCTAAAAAATAAAGATTCATCTTAACTCATTCTGTTCTTGACATATATATATATATATATATGTACAAGAAATTAAGATATCGCCACTTTTTTTATGGCAGAAGTAATTAACTTATCCCACCACACAATATTATAGAACATGTAGACGTACATTCTTTTACAGTATATGATTAGATGGACAAGTCAAGGGCTTTCGGATGAGTTTTTGGTTTAGAATTTTTCCAAGAACTAGTAAATGTTTGGATGAACAGCTTCTGTCCCAAATTTTAATTAGTATGTATTTTATTTTCCAAAATAAACCTCTCCTTTTCAAATTAGATATATTTTTTTATTCAAAACACATTTCAGTTCATAAATATTTTGTTTGTTGTCTAGCTTTGCTTTTATACCAAGTTATTAGTTAATAAACAAAAGAGAGGGACATTTTCTTTTTCCTTTTTATGAATAAAGAGAGGGACATTCTTTTTGGTGCGAAGATATTTTGAGCAGAGTGGCTCCCAATAATGGGGTGTTATGATAATTGAAATGGACCCATTTCTTTTTTGTTCTAATTTATTTAATTAACTGTTCTGTTTTCCAGATTCCCTCATCCCCATAAGTTTCAAGTTTCACTTCATATTACATTAGTATCTAAATCCAATCCGATTTCCTCATTAATTAGTATAACTTTTTCTTATTGTGTGGACTGGAGGAGGTTAATAGGTTTGTTTCCGTTCTTAAAAGGGGGAAACAAAATCTCAATTTTCATGGGATTGAACCTTTGGGTTTCCATATTCCAACCATAAATTATTATGTGGTTTATGAACTTGTAGCCTTAATTGTAGGACGTACAAGTGAACCCAAGAGTTGAGTTGTGCCAAAATTATCCAAACATTCCAATATATACTACCTCCATAACATAATTTTCTATCAATTAGTACAATTGACTAGTCAATTTGACCAAATTATAATAAATAAACTAATTGGTTTATTTCGATAATAATACGATAATATTATATAAATTCATATATATTACTCCCTGTCCCAAATTATCTGTCATTTTAGAGAAATATTTTTGTCCCAAATTATTTATCGCTTTAGGATTTCAATACAATATTAATTCGATATTTTCCTATTTTGCCCTTTAAGAGAGAGAGTGCAAAATTTGAATAACGTGTAAAATAATTAATGTTGAGATAAATAGAGAATAATGGTAAATATAATTTATTTATTTTCTAAAATTGAGGCTATTTATTAGGTATCTTAATATGTGTGAAAATATGTAAAACGACAGATAATTTGGGACATATGAAGTATTATTTGGAAGCTTTAAAAGACATTAAATATAAAAGATTAAATTTGATAAATCACTTAAAAGATTAAAAAGTTTGACTTGACAGTTGACACTATAGGTAATGAAGAAAAAATTTTGGAATAGAAAAAGTATAAAAGAAAATACATTTTTTTCCTTTTAAATGATGAAGAAAGACAAATGGACCCTCCATTCAAAATAGGCGGCCATGCCCATGAGCTTAACAACAAAGAACATTCGGTGGTGATTTTTCTACCCTAATAAAAGAAACAAACGAATATGTTTTCCTCTTATGAGAGGAGCAAAAAGGTAGATGGATCTGGAGTAAGATTGTGTCAATAGTCTTTATTATAAAGACCAAGAAGAATAAATGCTACAGTTGGTATAGAGGCTCCACATATTATTTAATAACCATCCGTTTAATTGTACACAGCCCACATATTTTCAAGAAAGAGGATCTAAAAGCAAATAAAGTTCCAACAAATTTATGTTGTATTTATTAAAACAACCACGACCCAATTGTCTAACAATTATTTCTACTATACTCCATTTGTCTCATATTTTCTCACAACTATCCTCTTACGTAAAATAATGATTTAACAAATTTTATTCTCTACCATAACTTTTAAGAGTAAAAATATAAAAATATTTAAAACTTTAACTTTTTCAATTCTTACCTAAAACTCCATACAAAATTAAAATGAAACAAGAATAATAGGACTAAGGGAGTAATTGTCATCCGATGAATTTGAACCCATACTAATCAAATCAAATTAAGTTACCACATCACATTGTTGATATCAAAACGATATGGTTAAATATAATGCTTGTTCTCTTTTTAAAATTTACCTTTTAAAAATAAACATAAGTTTAAAATTCCATCGTTGGTTAAGTTTTTTTAAATAGCTTTATCATAACATATTGAGATATATCTTCATTCCTTTTCCTTAACCTTCTTGATGTGCATTGTCATCTTTAGATATGACTCCTTTGACTAAAAAGATGGTTAAAGTGATATACACACAATTCTTTATATTTTAATAAAAAAAAAACTATTTCAAATTTTGTAAGGAATTCAAAAAAATTAAAAAGACCAAGTATAAGAAGAGGAGATTATTTTTGAAATACTGAATTAACAACAAAAATTTTATATAATCACAATAATTAAATCATAAAATACTACAAAATAACTTAAATATGCATTCCATTACAATAATATGATAAATAATTATTAGTCATTATAACATAATTACAGTCAAACTTTACATATCATATTTCAAATTTTATATAATTATTGATTTAACCAACACTTAACATCTATTTTTTTTTATTTCAGATCTTCACAACTAAAATCAAATTCAAATCGTATCTCAAATTTATAAAATTAAAATACCTACTATTTTATTAATATTTTACCATTTCAGTAGTCCATCAAAAATCAATTTAAATCATATTTCGTAAAAATCACAAAAAAATCTCAAATCAGTTTCTGAAATCAAATCGGTCAAAACTCTTCATAACAGCCCTAACTTTCCCCATTCAATACCAGCGGTTCCAACTATAAAATTGTCTTTGTTGATTTTTGTCAGTTATATCATATGCTGATATGCCTCTTCTTTTCCTTTTCCTTTTCACTTCACACCACACACCACAGTGTATTTTGAGAGTGAAGTAAGGAAACTTTACAGTGAAAAATAAAGAGATAAGAAGGGAAAATCAAGAACCCAAACCTCACTCAAATTTAAAGGTAACTTGTTTTAATGTTGTTTCAGCTACTCATATTTCATTTCAAGATCCCATTTTTTCTTGGTGTAATTGTCTAAGTTCTGGTAAATGTATTATCTTCAATGCTAATTTTGATTTTCAAGCTTATGAAATTTCATTATAAATTGTGTGCAGCAAATGGGCAAGATCTCATTTGGCATGAGGAGACCTTAATTGTTTCAAATGTGAGAATAATTAATTCATTAGTGAATCAGATATTGCATAGGGGTACTTGCTGGTATGTGAAATTTTGGTAATAACAACCAAGATTTCATAAAATCAGCTAATTAGTGCATTCTGATTATGAGTGTGATGTGAGAGTCAACAAGGAAATCCCTTTTCTTGAATTGTTGGTGGAAAGTTATTGTAATTTATGGCTGTGATTTACATAGATAGTTATTGTTTCCATTCAATAATGATCTGCAATTTAAGAGGAATTATTTAGTTTTGCAAGACACATCAGTGAGTCAATTATAGTTGATATATTCAACCTCATGCTTTTAATTAATGTGTAACCAAGACTTTTATGGTCAAAGTAAATAGATCTAAGTAGTAAATTGCACAAATTGGCGCATGCGATAATGTGTGCTTGTATATATACTTTTTTAGCAAGATTGGTTTCACTTTAAAATTCACAAGAACTTCATTGACAAATATTGGAAATTTCTCTTCACCTTTATCACAAATAAAGGTAGCAGAAGATATAGTAATTTCTCCAGCTCTGGTAATGATGAATCTTTGACATTAACTTTCTAACCTTTTCTATATTTTATTGTCTCTCATTGATATGATATTTTCCATAATCTTGAAATTTTGAAAGAAGAGAAAGAAAATCACGTTACTTCTGATTCCATTAACCTCCGACTGGCTTCTTGAAAATAGTACATTATCTGCATCTAAAACACTCTATATTATCCCTCAGATTATTTTTCGGAGAAATGTCTATGACTCAGTTAGAAGGGATGACACCAACTGAAATAGCGGAACATCTTAAACTTATGTTCCCTGAATTTGGTGATCTCGATGCCGAAGAAGTTCTTCTACGACAGGTACATTACATCTTCTATTTAACATTTTCTTGGAATATGCTCTGATATTAATAAGGAATTTATCTAATGTGTCATTATAACAGGCAAGTGTTTTATCATATATTGAGAACAATCCACAGTACAGTGGCGTGACCTCCGAGTTTAGTGAAACCAGCAGCAGAAGTAAACTCGCACACGAGAGTGAATCATTGTATGGAGAGAGTAATGAATCTCAATTAGCGTTGGATGAAGCTATAGCAAGATCCTTGCAGGAGCTCGGTGATGACTTCGAGACTTTTAATATTTCTGAGCACAGTGGCAGTGCACTTGGTAATATTACCGTTGGTTGCCTCTACTTTTCTCATTATCGATGCCTTGTTCGATGTTTTCTGTGGCATCCACAATATTGTGTCCCTTCCTTTCTTATGGTTTGTATTTGAGCTAAATGCAAAAATACCCCCTGTGCTTTGCCTAATTGACAAAACCCCTTTTGTTCTTTTCTCATATATCTAAGTGAAGAGTGGCCTTTATGTTATACACAGAAAACACGGCTCCAACCTCCAGAGAGACAACTTCCAGAGAGATACCGACACCTACACCTACATCTACCAGAGTATTGCATAACTCCTTTGTACATATATATTCATCACAATTTTAAGAGTCATGGTATTCTTATTATGGTAGGCGTTGTTACTCGATCTTTGCAGGTTGAGAGTCAACCCGTAAGGCAAGACGATATTGATCCCGATAATATGAGTTATGAGGTTGGTTGTTAAACTCTAATTAATAATTCGCATACCAAGATTCTACCTTTTTCTTTTTTTGTAAAAAAAAATAAATTGTTTTTGTTTATTCAGGAATTGCAATCACTAGGAGAATCAGTTGGTAGTGAGAGCAAAGGGCTTCCTGCGGAGCTCAGATCACGGTTACCAAGTTTCAAATACAAAGATGGATCATCGTTCTTCAGGAGAAAGAAGAAAGAAAAAGAAGAGTGTGTGATATGTTGTTCTGAGTTTAAGAATGGAGCTGCTTTGACAGCTTTGCCTTGTACACACCAGTATCATTCTGACTGTATCAATCAGTGGTTAGAAATGAACAAGGTCGGTTTTGTTTATGTCTCGTTTTTCGATGACTTATCATTGTCTGAAAGAAAAAGAACTTAGAATGACCTTTGTCTTGTCTGTTCATTCTTTGGTGTAGCATTGCCCCGTGTGTCAAAAGGAGGTACAAGACGAGTAGTCGTTGATCAGATGGATGGATTGCATTCCCAGTTCTAAAGTTGAAAGCTTCTATTGTATAGGAATTTGACTTAATTATCTACTTAAAATCTATGTATATGTGGTCTCCTTGGTTTCTTGAATTTTTTTTTTTTTTGTGAAGTTATTGTCCATGGTGTCCTACTGTGAATAAATAAGTGATACTTGGTATAATAGGTTGTTAATTAAAACAAATATTAAAGTAATTATTTCATGTATAAACTGAATGACTCGATCCTTGATCTTTTTATTTTTATTTATTTTCTTGGGTTAAATTTGAGATATTTTGTTAAGCGAAGTTGAAAGTACAGGTGGTACTGGTAGAAATAGATTTTATGCTTAACATTTTATAACACCTAGCCTTACAGGTCGCGGAAATACAAATACATGAAAAATTGAATATGCAAATATAACATCTATCTATTAAAAAAAAAAAAGGCAAGGAGTGATTGAGCTACAGATGAGAAGAAATCTGAGGAACAAGAGCACCAAAATTGTTGTAAATGCCACTGACATTCTGTCACATGTAGTAGCATAGATTCACATAGCATAATTTTGACTCTACATATTTAGTACGGTCCTATATTAGTAATAATTAGTCACATTATAGAGTATCTCCATTAGTCATAACCAATGTGTATATATAATTCTTCACATTACATAGTATAATGTCTCACATGTAATAATATTGACTCCACATACTTAGTACGGTCTCATATTAATAGTAATTAGTCACATTATATAATATTACCATTAGTACTACTCAATTTAATGATAATTCTTCACATGTAGTAGTATAGACTCACATAACACAATATTGACACCACATACTTAGTACGGTCTCATATTAGTAGTAGTTAGTCACATTATATAGTATTACCATTAGTCATAATCAAATTACTATAGTTCTTCACATTACATGGTATATGTCTCACACGTAGTAATATAGACTCACATAGCATAGTATTGACTCCACAAACAGTACGGTCCCATATTAGTAGTAATTAGCCACATTATGAAGTATTATCATGAGTACTAATCAATGTGTATAATTCTTCAAATTACACGGTATATGTCTCACACGTAGTAGTTTAGACTCACATAGCATAATATTGACTCCACATACATAGTACGGTCTCATATTAATAGTAATTAGCTACATTATGAAGTATTAGAATTAGTACTATATAATATGTATTAAAATATAAATTATGTGTATTAAAATATATTATGAATTTTTTCAAAGGTTAATATTAATTATTCAACACAAAATATTATATATTGTTTACTATAAAATATTATTATACACAATTATTTATTTATTTTTCTAATAATTTATTAGTTTGTAATTTACTATTGATGTGGTTAAATATTACAATGAATGTGGTCAAATAATAGTATAGTACAACTATTTATGGTAATAATATTGTGACTTGTTAGTAACCTGTTAAATAGATAATTTATTAATGAGGTGTCATAATTCTATTGGTTATAACTTACGTACGTGATGTCACCTTAGAATTTTCCTGAAAAGTTAATTACGAATTATGATAAAGGGAAGATATTAATTATATTTATAGCTAGTTACGAATTCAAAATTTCGGTCCAAATCTTATGTCGGATAAATAAAAATTAGAAATTAAGCCTAGTCAAACTTCCTCAACGTGCAAAAAGTGGGACTGTTCCTCCAAGATTTTCATATAGATACATTTATTTTGTAATATTTACTCAGCACTACTGTCATTTTGAAAATGACAAAAGGTAAAGAAATTAAAATGATTTTTGAACATACGCCAAAAAATATTTAGATACAACAATCAACAATATTATTAATACTTATTCAAAAAGAGTAAAATCGAAATCTTTCCCATCAAATCTTTTTTGGTACCAACAAATTATTACTATTGGATTTATTTTTGCCGGCACGTAAAAGTTGCAAGTTTAATTGTGTGTTAATGCCAATTTATCTCCTGTAAAATGCATAATATTCAATTTATCCCCCTGTAATTTGAAGAAGAACACACTTTACCTCCCGTGAAAATTTTAAAGAAGCAATTTATCTTCTTCAGCCGAAGAGTGTAACTCACTTTCCGAAATTGAGAGTGGACATGAAAAGTGTTTTACACAGGGGGTAAATTGCCACATTTATCATAACACATGGGGGTTAAACTATCATATTTTCATAACACAAGGGGGAAGGGAGTAAAGCGCCATATATAAAAATATCAAGAAGACGGTGTTAAACTTTTTATAATTACATAGGGTAAAATGCTATTTTCCAAATTACAGAGAAGTAAATTAAATATTTTGAATATGAAAGAAGGTAAATTGCCTCTAAGAGCATCACTAGTGGTGTACCCAACTGGGAGCCCAAATTAGTTTAGGTCCAAAATTTACTAAAATCACCTCACAGTGGGGGGCCTAAAGGGAAGTGCAAAATGCACCCAAAACCCATTTACTTCCAATTGAGCCCAAATTTGAGCCCTCAAGATTGATGAACCCATTTCAGCATCCAATCATAAATTGAAAAGTATACGATGTGGGAAAGAAAATAAAAATCTTATTGGAAATATCAACATCTAATCATAAATTGACAAGCATATAAAAATCTTATCACAAAACTTGAAAAAAATAATTAAAATAATAATGAAGACACCATCAATGAATTCATTGTCTATAATTAATAATTATTATAAAATTTATAAATATTTTGAATTTTATTTATTTTTTGGTTAGTCTAAAATTACTTGTGATTGCATTTTTAAATAGACTTTAATTTTAAGTTAGTGAAATAAATTTAATTTGAATTGATTTTAAAAATGGGTTCCCATTTTTTGTGTCTATTGCTGCAGAAAAAATCTTTTCCAGAGGGTGCAAAACACTGTAGCAGGTTGCAAATGAAGAATTTGGGTCCAATATTTGGGTACACCACTAGTGATGCTCTAAAGGGGTGTTTGCAAATGCTTTTAAAAAAAATACTTTTGTGCTTTTTTGTACTTAAAGCACTTTGATAGTGTTTGCAAGTAGGTGCTTCTGCTATTGCTTCTTCAACTGAAAAGCAGGTAAAAGCAGGTTGGCAAGAAGCAGCTAAGGAGGTGCTTCTTCTAGGTGGTATTTTTGTAATAATTAAACCTATTTTTTTTTATATATTTGCAAACACCTCCTTCTTTTGAATAAAAATACTTATTTTTTACTTTTACTTTAAACAACTGTTTTTTGGCTTCCGAAAGCATTTGCAAACACCCCTTAACTCATTTAATTGTAGACATAAATTATCATATACTGTAATAATCATTTAACAAGATTGATCTAATTCTTTACCATATAGCTAGTACAGATAAATTAAAATACTAGTAAATTGTATATGTGAATAAAATTTGGAGAATGATATTCGATTCTTATCTTTCACACTCTGTGATGCCGACACAAGATATGAAAATCCATCTTATCTCCAACAATAAGATCCTCTATTGATATTAAGATTGAAAAAAGAAAAACGTAGTTATTAACAGTCAACCTTGGCACGAAAAAGTGTTATTTGTCTTCTACTGTTAGCTGGCACATATATAAAGTACTATTATATACTCTATTTCTTCTTATCTCTAATAATGATGATATAGTAGTTTATCTATCTTTCATATATTAGTTTGTTTTATTAGTGAAGTTTAATATTATAATAGTTGGACGTTATTCTTGAATAATTTTGAGTTTTATGTAAAGTTCAATAATCATAATTTAATTTTTGATGATGAATGTTATCATATAGTTCCCAAAGATCCTTCAATATGAAGTGCCACCGAATTAATAATATGAGCAACTAGCCCACCTCAACTTATCCATATGGTTTATTTAATCTAATTTTTCTTTAAACTCTGATTGTAGAGATTCTATCAATTGGATGATCTGGATGTATTTTGAGAAGCAAGTTCTAGATTTTTACGCTTTTTGGAATAATAACTCCAAAGATTTACCACTTCATAAAGTAAGAATTTGTTACAATTAATATATATTTAAAAAAAAAATTAAAATGCATTTTCACATTTTTAAGTTCATAAAATTCTTCAGTGACTTTACATGTTTCATATATATAGAACCCAAAATAAAAAAAAAAACTATATATTCCAGTATATTGAACAATTTATAGTATTAAAAAGGATAGTATTAGTGAAATTTGAAATGCTACCAAGACGCAATTCTTAAATCCAAAAATGATATATAGGATTGGAAATAATAATAGTAATTGATTAAGCATGTTAATAAAGTGGAGCTGGGAACCAATTCTTCATTATTAGTGGGCCGGGCTTCACACCCATGTATTGGCATTTGAGCAATATTAAACTTTTATTTTTCGATTTAAGGTAAAAGGACACATCTATCCTTGTTTTCTTCCTTCAACAGGTTGGAAGTTGGAATAATAGACAGATCTAAAGCAAAACCTATTAATTTTTTATATATATATATATATGATGTCCTTTTTTGCAAAATAATGTCATGCATGACGTAATAACCATTTATAATTAACTATGTTGCCATTAGATTAATAATCAAATGAACTAATCATGAATGAGTAATTCGATATGACTCACATGATAGATTCCATTGACTCAATTAATTAACATTTTTTTTGGCTGAAAAATCTAGCGAGGGAATACGCTTTTAGTACTAAAAATAACTATTGGGCAATATTTTATATATATGATCTAATAACGATTTCATATATATCCTCGTATATTTCACGTTATAAGCTGAGACTTGTGAGATTTGAATTGAATAAACTAACAAGTTGACAGTTATTAATAGAATATATATAATAGAGCCCCATACTGTATCCCCACTCAAGAAATTTGATATTCCTCGGCTCTTCACTTGTACTATTGGCAATTAAACCCCCACCAGCCTTTATAGCTTGTTTGGTTATTAGGAAAGTGAGGGAAAATTGTAGGAAAAGGAAAAGGAAAAGGAAAGGAAAGGAAAATGAAAAGGAAAAGAAAGTTATTTTCCTCTACATGTTTGGTTGTGAGGAAAACTATTTTCTTGCAATTGTTTGGTTGTTAAGAAAGTTTAGGAATATTATATTTTTGATAAATATTTTTGTTTGATTATGAATTACGTTTTTTTTGTTGATAAAATATTGTATGAATAATCACGTTTTCATTATATTAACTTTATTATAAATTAATTGACGTTATTGTAAATTTTATAGTCACCGAATTTATATCAATCTTCAATGTTAACAGAGGTTATTGTCAATTTTTAAAGTTAACAGGGGGTTATTGATAATTTTTTTAGGTAAAAATGATGCTTTTGCGTCAGTTTGTGGGGGTATAATTGTTATATGACTTGAGAGGGTATTTTTTTGCTAATAATAAATAAGCACAAAGGGGCTTTCGATAAGAAAAAATCACAAATGGGGGATTTTGATATTTAGACAAAGTACAAGGGGTGTTTTGCAATTTACTGTAAAATTTCCCAAGATTTTCCTAGGATTTCCCCATCAAATTGGTGGGTTCCTGCAGGAAAGTTGGAGGAAAATAATAACTTCCTTTCCTGCTATCCAAACAACAAGTGGTAGAAAAAAAAACTGACTTTCCTTCACTTTCCCGACAACCAAACTTTCCCGACAACCAAACAATACATTAAGGATAGCACTCTAACAAAAATGACAAGTATTATTGTTTATAATAATAGTTATATTCCAAATTCAATTCTTACCGTAATGTCCATCTAATATGAAAGACCATATAAGTGCGGTTGCCTAACACAAACAAAATCAAACGTATAACCATGCAAAATATCCTTGGGTCTTAGTGTACATACATATCATAAGTCGGTTCCCATATTTTAGATATTTTGGCTTTTTATTTTCTTAACTTCAGATTAAAATATCTTAGGAATCCGAGGAGTATTTACCCAAACGTAGTCAATCTATTATTAATTATTTGTGTTGTAAACAAGAGTTCACTCAAATAACACAATCGATTCATCCATCTAATCTATTCAAAATAGACCCTCTTAAAATATCCACAACACTACCATGGGTAATTTTACTAATTGGATCCTCATCTTTTTGGACATATTTGAATAACCTATAATTAAGGCCATAAAGTGAAAGTTGTACTACAAATAGAAGTGGCTTAATTTGTTTGTTTGGCATCTTCTAATAATTCTTGAATTAACTAAAAAGTAATTTTGAACTCGCATAGTTGCCCTCAAATTCACTTTCTCGGCATTTTGATGCTAACATGCGACGTGAAAAGGGCGTTGTGCTGGATCATAGGATCCTATTGGTCATAAGATTTCTAGATACAAGAAATTTTAGTGCAAACACTATTTATGCGAAAACTAAGTTATTCATACAACACAATCAATGTGCTTATATAAGTTGAGTCCGGTGTGCATTATTTTTTTTTTTAAAAAAAGAAAAATTCTGATGTTAATTTGATGGAGTAATTTCTAAATAATGATGTGGAAGTTGGGTAGACAAACATTTAATCCGGGTAAACTGGACTTCATAATCACTTGAAAGAAAAGAGCAAATTGAAGGCCATATCTTAATTTTACCTATATGTTTAACGGTTATTATTTGATCCTTCCATGTTATCTATTTTTTCAGTCATTATATGTTTGGCATGAAATTATCTTAATTTTGTAGTTAGGTATTGTTCACCAGCTTTTTTATTTTCTTAGTGTGCTAGTCATAGACCACAATTTCCATGTTTGACTTTAGGATTTCTTTTGGTGCAAAAATGTTGTGTAGGAGATAGTTTAATTTGTTTTCCTCATATTTTTATATGATGGTAATTAAATTTGATCTATTTTAGATACAATTTTGTGTTACTAACTAGTTGAATAACACAAATATAATTTCAAAATTTGAAATAATAAAATGGATTTTTTATTTTTATATTTAACAATTACAAACAACATCAAACATTAAATTACAATTAACCACCTAATATTTATACTATTAGGTGGTTTAGTAGCAAAAAACTGATCGAGGTCTCAAGACTAATAGGTCTTGGGTTCGAGTTCTACGTAGTGTCTGTATTTCTTTAGTTATAATTGATTTATCTTTGTACTTTGACAATAATTAAATAGATTTAAGTATATGTAGTTATGATATAATGATTAATGAAACACCGTTTATTAAAAAAAATATCTTCCTTCAGCATTTTTTACTTTCATAGTAATTTCTGATATAATAATTGTTGTACACCGTTTCTTTAAAAAAGAAATGAAAAACATATGGGCCTGTTTGTTTGGCGTTTCCCAGAATTTTTTCGTGTTTGGGAAATGCCAAACAAACATGTTTTCTATTTTCTGAAATAAATTTTTTATCCATTAATTTTCTCAAACTACTCTCTCAAAAGCTAAACAAACAACAATTTTCTTATTTATAAACAAAACCTATACAAACTCTACTTTGATTTGACATAAAGTAACATATCTCTTACACAATTTATCTCACATAACAAACATGATTTGACATAAAGTCTTACACATCTTACACCTACAACCCAACTCTTCCAAAAAAACCTACACCTACTTTATTTCTCAAACCACTCTCTCAAAACTCAAACAAACAACATTACGCAAATCGAGATTATTTCACAAACCTCCACTACTCTCCCAAACGCCAAACAAATAGGCCCTATAATTCTTGAAGCTAGCATTTTTTATGTTATCTTCACCAGTACACTGTCTTAAAATATGTTCCCTCAGTCCCCCCCTCCCCCATTCTTGATTTACCCCCTTAAAATAAATTAACTTTTGAAGATCTGTAATTTCATTCACATTCACATTCACATATAATGAATGAGATCTAATAATAGTAACAGTTGTAAATTGCAATCATCAATTAAATAATTTAACATTCCCCATCCCCTGTTCTCTCTCTGTCTCTCTCTTGCTTGTATATTTCAACGCGCCTCTTCCCACTCACCTCCCCCCTGTTCTTGATCAGATTTCCATTAGAAATACCCAAATTAAATGAAGATCCAGTGTGATGTATGTGATAAAGATGAAGCATCCGTTTTCTGCGTAGCAGATGAAGCAGCCCTCTGCTCCGCCTGTGACCACCGCGTCCACCACGCCAACAAACTCGCCGGAAAGCACCAACGCTTCTCTCTCCACCACCCCTCACCCAAACAAATCCCACTATGTGATATTTGTCAGGTATATATTATTACAACTACTAAAATATCCAATTAGTTTCACTTTAGCTCAAAAAAATAATTCAGTAATATTCTTTTTCAATAATCTCATTGTATTTTTATAGGAGAGGAGGGCTTTCTTGTTTTGTCAACAAGACAGGGCAATTTTGTGCATAGAGTGTGATATTCAAATTCACAAAGCAAATGAACACACTCAAAAGCACACAAGATTTCTCCTAACTGGTGTTAAACTTTCTTCCACTTCTACCCTTTATGCTTCATCACCATCTTCAACAGAATCAGCATCCTCTAGTTTAAATAATTTCTCCAAGTCTGATTCTGTCTCAAATATCAAATCCCAGGAGTTGGTGAAAAATCCTGTTTTTGTTCCCTCAAAAAGTACAACACCCTCAGCCACTGCAAAGAGTACAACAGTTCCAGCCACTGCTGTAGCTGCACCAGTATCATTTGATAAAACCAATACCCAGTTGACAAGTGGAATGAATTTCAATGGTGGTAATAGTATATCAGAATATTTGATTGACATGCTACCTGGATGGCATGTTGAAGATTTTCTTGATTCTTCTAAGGTTTGGATTCATCTAAAAATATGATTTTTTTCAAATCCAATTCAATTTACTGATTTGAATTCATTTGATTTTTATTGACAATTTCAGATTGGAGATGGGATGCCATTTTGGGGTGGTGATATGGAGAACAACATGAGTGGTTTTCCAACAGAAAAGATGGGATTTTGGGTCCCTCAAGTGTCTCATCAGACACAGAATCAATCTTTAAATATATCATTTGGGGCAAATAATGGTTTCAAGGAGCAAGCCAAGGAATTTACCAATAATAATAATAATAACATGATGAAATCTAGCAGAAAATGGAACGAGGAAAATTCTTTTGCAGTTCCACAGATTAGCCCACCTTCAAGTTCTTTTAAGAGATCTAGAAATTTGTGGTAGTGTACTAAGAAAAAGATTAATTTCATCTTCTTATTAGGACCCAGTATTTTGAATTTACAGATCTTGTTTCTCACTTTTTGATCTTATGGAGTAGCTTCTTATCCTTGTTTCTTTTTTCATTATTTTTCCCTTTTTGATTTTTATCTCTCTCTTTTTTCATTATTATTAATGTGTTATGCTTTGCTCCAAGATTACTCATCATGCCCCTTTTCGCTCCATACACTTGCTAGCTACATGGATCTTTTTGTCTGTAAATATCTTTTGTACAATCCAATGTAACACAACTATTGTGGGGGAAAAGTATAATGGCAATTTTAGGTCTTGTGTCTCAAATTTTGATGGAATGTTCTAGAGATATTTTTGGTATTCATGATTTTTTTTGGACACGTGATATGTATGAATATAGGATGGAAATTTTAAGAATTTAAACAGTTCTTAAAAAAGATGAAAGAGTTGAATGTAATGGTGATTAGGTGGGTATAGAGGTGTTGATAATTTCAAGTTTTATGAGAATATATTGTATCGTGAAAGTAATGATAAGCTTTAGGTCATAACAGAATAGGGACTCGATCGGTTCACTTGATTATAATAATATTATTGATTCTTAGATGTAATGAGCAAAACACTAAGATAAAATGGGAAATGTTATTCTTACATCAAATAATACTTGGATCATTTGTGTTTTATCTTTTGTTATGTTTCAATTTCCTCATCATTTTGCTCTTTAAAATTCAAGTTCTAAACATAGTCCAAACGTTACGTTGAAGCCGTAAAAATATCATGATACAATGGTTTTTCAGTACTTCTGGGTAAGTCGAGCATTAAGCGGAAATAGATCAAAACAAATTAAAAAAATTGAATTTGGTACCTACGGAGAAATACGAGCCACTATTTCTTGTTTTTCTTTCATCTTATTTCGGGGACATTCAAGAAAATTCTTAGTATTTGATTTGAAATTCAAGTGGAAGTTGTGGAAGTGACTGTTAGAAAGGTACTCCTAGTCCTAGATTTTTCAAGTTGTTATTCGTTTGGTAGATCTGAGAGTAGGACCTTTTTTGAGACTAGAATGTCATATTTTTTACAGAAAGTTCAAAGGGTCTGTTTGTTTGGCGTTTCCTAAAATTTTTTCGTGTTTGGGAAATATCAAACAAACATATTTTTTACTTTCTTAAATAAATTTTTCATCTATCAATTTTCTCAAACTACTCTCTCAAAAGCCAAACAAACAATAATTTTCTTATCTCTAAACAAAACCTATACAAACTCTATTATGATTTGACATAAAGTAACCTATCTCTTACACAATTTATCTCACATAACAAACATGATTTGACATAAAGTCTTACACATCTTACACCTACAACCTAATTCTTCCAAAAAAACCTACATTTACTTTAATTCTCAAACCACTCTCTCAAAACCCAAACAAATAACATTACGCAAATCGAGATTATTTCACAAACTTCAACTACTCTTCCAAACTACTTTCCCAAACACCAAACAAACAGGCCCGAAGATTTTTGTATGATTAGATAAGATTTAAGAGCTGGCAAAATTATTTGGATTATGTCTAGCTCAAGTGTAAGTGGAGACAAAATAATTTTTATTACTATCATTTTGAGTAAAATGCAAAAATACCTTTCATGTGTTAAATTTTATTGACAAAAACTTCTACTGTATTAATTCTATTAGCAAAAACACTCTTATGTAAAATAAAAAAGTCCATCCTCCCATGCGGATTGGATGTGAGTTTTCAAGCACTATAATTGTAAGTATAATTCATATTTTTGAAAGAACATGACTATAAATGGCAACGATTTCCTCGTGTCCTCTTTATACTTGACAAATTAACAATAACTCTCATGTTAACTTAATGGCATGCAGTAGAATTGGCCTACGAACATCAAAGGAGAAAAGTAATAGTAGAAGGAGACTCACAAATAATTATCACAGCAATTGGAATGGAGAAAAAAATTTATAATTAATTACTCCCCTTCTTTATAAAATTGTCAAAACCCCCTGTTACTAAAAAAATAAAAAACAAGACTATTTTAGTCAATTTGCACTCAATCAACTCTTAATATCTATCTAGGTGCAATGAGCTAATTAAACAAAAACATAAGCGATTTTTTGCAAATAAAAATAAAACGGGAGTTTTTCGCCAATTGAAAATCACAGAGAGAAATTATGTTTTTTTTAACTCTTATCATTTTCTTGAAACTTCTCTTTAAATACGAAATCCTACTTGATCGAGAAAGTGTCAACAATGGAATAAGCCCATCACAAAATACAAGTTATGGAGTACTATAAATTTATGTTTTATCCTGAAATTCTATATATTTTATATACTATACATGCAGGTGGTTTAATAGTACTACTAATATAATTTTCTAGAACATATACTACTGCACCGCACCGTGACACCAATATGAACGATTTATAATAATATATTGCGAAATGACAATTTTGAACACTATCTAAAAAAAAAACTGGAAGCAAAGGCAAAAGGATCAAAGAATTTGGTGGAATTTAATTTGAAGTTGACATATATATATACATATATATCTATAGCCTATGGGCCGGGAACAAGCAAAAGGAACTGGAAGAGGAGGCCTAAAATGTGATGTGCAGTCATCGTCTTCACAGATATTTCCTTAATTTGAGGGACCATATATGTATCGACATATATCTATGGATCACTATGAATTTTTTTAATTTGTTTTGGTTTCTTCAAGGCATTTACACAATTATAAGAATACAAATATTGTTTTCTCATGAATCACTGTTTTATTGATAAGAAAACTGAAAATGTATCCGGAAAAAATCCAAACTACATATAAAGGAACTCCGTGTAGTAGATACTTGCATGAAAAGCATCCCACTTTGCAGACCCGGCCGCTTTATAGCGAGGCAAAACCCAAGATGAAAGAGCGACTTGGTAAGCCAGTCAATCACGGATAATTCTTTTTCAAATCAGGTTTGATCGAATTCAAAACATTCACATAACAAGTGTATGTAATACACTTGCTTTGGGGTTGATATCACTCAACCAATCACAAAACAAGTGTATTATTTTTTTTGTGGTTAGATGGGTTTGGTCAAGCCTGGTTTGGAGATTAGAATTTTTCGTTAATCACAATTCTCAGAATACACGAGCATTAAATGATCCAACCCCACGCAACCTCAATCTATATGAGATTAACTCATGACACCACGATGAGGTTTGATCTGATTCGGTAAAGTTAGGCTCACAAGCTGAGCCGAAAACATAGTCAAATTACGATAGTGCAGTATGAGCCGACCCGCATCAGTAAAACGTATACCCACTTGTACATACAGACATGATCAAAATAGTACAAATTTTGTACAAGTCCCTATAACAATGCAATTACCACTTGTATATATGTGCGTTTATGGGCTTCATATAGATCACCAACCTCATGATATAAAAGTGATACACCATATTTTGGATATCCTTACGTGGCACTTAGTCAACTTAAACACGTGGAAGAAAACACTATTTATCATCGATATACATGCATCCATGTCAATCGAACTATGACCAGATCGACAGGTACATCTCAATTCGGACAAACCGATTAAAACCCGACCGACCCAAAAAGATCCGACCGATCCGAAAGATCCGCTTTCAACTCTATAAATACCCCTCTCATTTCATAAATGGAGGTACGCATTTTTTATGATGCATCTACTACTTGATCTCCTCGATTTGATCTAACTTAAGCATCGGAGGGTCTTCGTCGGGGACAACCCCTGCGAGCCCTAACGAGTTTCTTTGAGTGCAGGTCAGGTTCCCTTAAAGTGGAGTTCAGATTGATCTGACCGACCGAGGACTTCATATTGTTGAAGGCTCATCGAAAAAACCCTTCATCAAAAAGGTATCTTCAACATTTATCAACACATACATTACAAACATCTGCATCATTTTGCATATCATTTATTTCAAGTTCAAAATTAGACATCTTAATTACTTTAAGTATCAGAAGAGTCACCCCCAACCTAACCTCACATGCTCTATTTCGTAGGTTAATTTAAACAGATTCGAATTCGCTGATACAAATATATATATAACAATTAATGGATTATTTTGTGAACCCTATAAGAGCTGGAATTTATGTCATGACAAAAGGTTGCATGCGGAGCCTTTATTTTTCCAGTTGGCAGTTTATATATACAGTAAAATAAGAGTGCAAAAAGTGCATGTTAACATGTCAATGACAGAGGTTTGGCCTTACCTAAATAAGAAGACAAAGAGAACTGAATTTGGCAAGACAAAGGATCAAACTACAACCTATATAGGGACCATATACAATATATATCTACTATTAATTTTGTGGGGTACTCAAGTCTTTATCATTCATTTATCACTTTCATATTTCTCGTTCGAAAGATATAATATATAGATATTCATCAACTTAGTTCATCGTTTATTAATGTTACTTAATTATGGCTTAATTAAATTTAAGTTTCAGTGAAAACGTTTAAAATATTCAACGATCCACGTATACATTTCTCAATCATGCACCGTTTTGATGGTGGTATAAGATAAGAAACTTAGTCGTAGTTATAGTTTGGTGTTAAGTCTATTGAGTGAACTTATGGTTGTTTAGTTTATCACAATTAAGTTTTGTGTCAATCACATGCAATTAACTGATCGATTAAGGTCCTCTAAAATGTTACAGGGAGCTAATGTACGTAATAAACCTACTATACATCAATTTTCTATATGCGCGCAATTGGTATCATAATATCCTAAAGCTGTTATTAAGAAGACTAGTTGAACTTGAACCTGCAACTACAATTATTTTTTTAGTGCTACATTAAGATTAGGTTCAACTATAAAATAGATTAGTAAGTGTCTGCAACAAGATTGTATATTGAATTGGACGAGAATAAATCTTGTTGTAATTACATTTAATGAGAGTTAATTTATTGTGGATAGATGCCTAATTACATGGTTGGAATCCATAGATAAATTGTTATGTGAATAGTGGGGAAAACATAGTTCAAATAGATAATGTGTATGTGGATTTGACCAACATTGGTCTAAGACTAATTGACAATTACAAAGTTATAAAAGCCTTGTGAGGAAGTTGAAGAGTTGAAAACTCTTCACTTGTCTCACATTGACTTTATAACTTAGTGTGTACTAGTATATATGAATTTAAGTGTAAAGACTTGGTATAAAGTATTTACAAACATGATCATATGGGTGTACAACACGCGCGCCGCAGCCACTCGCCCGACTCGACTCGGATCTGATTTGATCTGGGCTCGGGCGATTGGGCGAATTGTCTCGTCTCTACATGACTTTAAATTGATAAAACATTTCTACCGTTTTATTCAGATTTAATTGGGCAGTTTTATTTACAAATGGCTCCCCCAGCAGCTATATATATGAGTGTTTTTTTCATTTCCGAAAAACACACCAACACAAACATAATTTTCTCTGTTCTCTCTCCGAAACAAAACCTCTCTGAAAAATTATCTTTGGGTTATTTTTTGCTTCTGAGTGTTCTTCGAGATGGAATTTCTGCTAGTGTGCAGTGGAGTAATTCCTGTAGCCAAATTATCCTGGAAGAAGTGTTCGTGTTGCCCAATTGCACCGAGAGTGGGTCGATAATTTCTTCAAGGCAAGCAGATAATTTTTTCTGCGATTTGGTTGGATCAATTATGTTACTATACAGAATTGTAAGATAAGTTTATTTAAACTTATCTGTTCTGTTATTTAACTAATTGTATTTTCCGTTGTTTTCCTAATTTGTTTGTACGTACTTGGTTTCTTTTGCATTACTGTTCGGATTTTGATCATTTTAAAACTGATTTTTCCAACAAATCTTTTAATATTCTCCCCTTTTGCTATATGAAACATAGGCAGAAGGATCGGAGTAGAGGGTTGAATTCAACGGCAAAAAACACATTCTTGTTCTTTTGTGCAGTCCCCTCCAAATTAAGCATTTCGACCGGATAGTATTTAATTCGGCCGGGTCAAAGTCAGAAATATACACACATTAAATTTAAAGGAACGATTTCAATTCTTTTGAACGAAAATAACATCTAAAAGTCATTAGGAGGGCAAAAGAAGCAATGCGTAATCCGCGGCTCAAAATGAAAGAACACATTAGAATGCATGTTTGAGAACGTCACGCCTAGCTCCGAAATCCTTGTTTGGACTAAATCAATGCTCCATGCATATATATATTTTCAAGATTAAAATATATATATTCCTTTATTTTCATCTGGAGTGTGGACTTTAATTTTACGGTTCTATTCTACCTACTCCTCTTACTTTTAAATGACACTGTGACAGGGTACGGGTCCAGACCCGACCCGGCCTTTGACATGCCTAGACCTAGATTAAGAGGGCATGATGCACTTAAAACATGCATGTCTTTTATGTGAAATTTCTGTGGTTAGCACAAATCATGAAACAATTCCAAGCAAGACTAATGTGTACTAATTGCACAAGTATATATTGTGATTAAACCCTTTCCTAAGAACATTATACTCGTATTACACTTGTCATGTGAATGCTTTAAGTATGATCAAATTCGATTTACCCAGTAATTATATGTAAGTACAAAATAGTTATGAATTACATTTATGACTGTAAATTAATGTTTTTAATAATTAATGATAATTGTGTGGGTCGATCCACTTAATTAACATAATACTAACATGTATACCTTAAATTAATATTTGACAATGTGGAAATTTAGGATAACATAAAATTAAGAGCTACCATGAATCATATGAAAATAATTAAGAAACCATGCCTTGTGCAAGAATCAAGTATATATAGCCTGAGAGCACAAAATTAAAGTACTTCAGTCAGCTGTCAGCATGTTACATTAACAAATTACCTTGATTTCTACTGTTTAATTCTTTGTATTCCCTTAATTTCTGGGTTGATTAATTAGCAATTATCCATCAATCCTATTAATATAAGAAGATGGATTTAGAAGATCATGTTAATTGAACTGAACTCAAAAAAGTTGAGCCAGTTTGCTTGCAAGAACACGCTCCCGTCTTTCAACATACCCGAAAGGGAACCATCCAGCTTTTCCTTTGCATTCACCTTCAGCCCACCCATTGTTAGTTACCTGATCAAAAACGAAATAACAACGACAATATGTAACAAGATCGTATCATGTAATTCGTAGTAGAACTACACATATTTATACTATAGTAAAAAATATAGAGTATTAATCTGATCATCTTGACAAATGCAAAAGTATGCAACTTAAGAACAAATTAATCAATTAATGGAGATTACAGAACACACCTTTCGAACCACAATATAGTCTCCGACTGCTAATGTCAACTCTATATCAGACTCGGCTTCATATGGATTAATGACCTGCAAGTACAACGTTGAAAAATCATTTCATTTTTTTACACAAATGGAAATACTTAAATCAAACCGACGTAACTAGCCAGGAAATGATCAAACACCTCTCCCAAGAAGTAGCCCATGCCATCATATGTCTGAGAAGCAAATAAATCTTCAGTTTCATTGCATGCCTGATGTGAAGGGATCACGTAATCTGGAACAAAAGCTTCAAAATTTTGACGCTCAGATAACATCTGTCCATAAAAGAGAAATGTATCAATCACAGTCTAAAATATGTAAAGGAACTTTAAGGAAATAATATACCTCCTCTTCAAGCTGATCAAGTATTTGTAAAACACGTTGATGATAAGTACGCTCGGCTTCAACCTTTAATAAGAAAGAAAAAAAATAAACTGAAAGGTCACAAATTTAAATTTTATTTTGCCAAAATGTAAGGAACAGGCGATGTGGTAGGTACCATGGTTATTAATCGATGGAGAGTCAATCTTTGCTGTTGACCTTCCACGGCAGCCATTGCAGCTTCTTTACCCAAGGTACCCATGTTCGATTTTAGCTCGTGAAGCTTTGTTTCTGCAGCTTCAAGCTTTAAAATATTATCTGGACCAACATCTGTTTCCCTAACTCTTGATTGGCGTCTCGAAACTTCAATGACCTGTCTGGGGCAGAGTAAAAAGATAAAAATGCATATTGGAATTTCAATTTCAAGAATGGAATACTTATTTAGTCAGAGAAAAAGACCAAATTTTGTTATCATAGTGTTACCTGAGCTTCAGCCTCTTGTCTAACTCGGTCATATCTTTGTGCAAGATGTCGAGCATCTTCTAGTGGAGATCCCACCACCATTGCTCGTAAAGGCTCAGCAACCTGTTTTGGGAGGAAATTATGTTACAGACGATACAAAGAATTATGTTACGAAGTACAATAAAATATGATGGAGTACGTAATAAAGGCTTGTACAAACCTGGGATCCAAGTGCTTTAAGCAGATGTCCATGTTCTTTTTCTATTTGAGCACGAGCTCTGCTATAACTTAGTGCAACTTTAGATAAAGTAGTGCCTCTGGTGCATGTGTTTTCGGAGCCATATTTTCGGCTATCTTCTGACAACTTGGTGCCTGTTGAAGAAATAACTTCATTAATGATGATCGATTTTCTGTTATAAATCAGTGAATGATGAGAAACTTAGGAGACCTACCGATCTCCACCTGTTTGGATCCAGTTACAATAGAACCCTCTACGCCTCGGACAATGTCCCTTTGAAAGTGCTGGTAAACAAAGAACTTGGTTAGAGACGCAATCCTTAAGGAAGGGAAAAGTATAGGTAAAATGATGAAGAATAACCTTTGCAGAACGAGTGGATATGTAGAGCTTCTCTAATTTCTGATGCTGTTGGAATTCGGCTTCATCGGTTGCGATATTGTCTGAACCACCAAGTCCACCACCAAATTGTTTGAGAACAGCCTACCATAAATTTGGCCCAAAAAATAGAAAATGGACAACTCGCAGTGATTTATACAAGAATATTACAAAAGTTAAATAAATAAAGAAGTATATGTGGATTAAGTGATTAACATTCAACACCAAATGATACTACAGGGAAAATGTAAATGCATTTGACCCTTAGAAACAACAATTTTGACCGTCGACAAAATTATTAACATGACTTCCCACAAATTTCCTGTTTATACCCCTCCCCTGCCTTAATTCACTCCGAATACATTGAGAAACAAGTTTAACTCAATTTGACTTGTTTTGCCAGAAAGTTATCTTTTTCAGTGATTCTTTACACGATTAATTCTTTCGCCCTCGAATCAGGCATTCAGCGCTTACATCTAGAATGGTTTTCACTAGTTTAGATAACACGACAAGAATAAAAAGTATCATCAAGACCAAGTAAAAGGTAGCATAAACATCCAAATGATCTTAAACCTACCAACTGATAGTAACCTTTCCAACTAAAATGAGCTATAATAAGACACTACATGTCACATTAGAGCTAAGACATATGCCTGCATGACTAAAAAATTACATAACTCTCGAGAATCGGTTTTCCAATATCTACTTGTATCAACTACGGATCCGCAGAAAGATTAGGGAGAATTCCTCATAGTGTTGAGCTGACCCGAGACGTTATTCCAAGGAAATTGGATGGAATGGTTATTTACACTTCAAAAAAGATGAAGAAACCTCTGAATAATCCTCACTCTCTCTCTCTCCACAAAAAGTAACCTTTCAGAAATTAGAAGTATGTAATGAAATTAGGACATGAAAGCAGAGAGAAAATGGAAAGCCTTATGACAGTCATTTCTTGGCATAATTTACCCAAAAAAATTGGGCGTTTGGGCTGTGGAAACAATTCCCTTTTCAAGGCTTTCATCTACTATTGGTGTGACTCGAACATGAATGATGAATAAAACTTGAATAATTCATCCAAGTAATTTGGGTCCATAAACAAGTAGCTTAGTTTAAATGCTTGAGAAGAGTTTAACGTAAAGAAAACAAATGCTAAGAACACAAAGATAAATATACTAGTTTACAATTCTCTGAAGCTCCAACATTTTCCAAATTTTCATCTGATCTATCACAACCCAGCCATTACCCTCAGAATAATGCTCTTTAATTTCATAGGCATCCTTTAAACAGTAAAAATAATATTACTTAAAAGTATTTTCTCAAGAATTTTGGGCTTTTCATATTTTCTCCCCGTTTAAGTGAAAAAGAGAGAAAAGGAGAGGAATGTACGTACTTGCTGTTGTTTGGCAACTTGTTCCCTGAGCTTTGAAGCTTGTTTCCTGATAGCCTCCATTTCATTACACTCACACTATTTTGAGGAGGAGGAGGAGAGGTTTTTCTTTGAGGTTTTGAATTAGTTTGGGTCCTAGTCATGTTTGACCAGCTTTAATACATGGTGCGCGTGTTACCACTTGCTATAATAACAGATTACTATTACTTTTCCGATCATTTAAGCTGATATCAAGTAATTAAGTTTTTCTTCTTCTCTCAAATGGACTGAAAATCTACGGAGATTGTAATTAGCTTTAACTGATAATACACAAATAACAAAAAGGAAATCACAATTACAAATTAGTACCACCTTAAAAGTTATTTTAATAAACTAAAACAAATTAATATTATTTATTTGTAATTCATGAATAACAATAATAAAATAATCACGCCTTCTGTTCTGTATATGATAAGCTACCGAACAACATAATTCAAAACATTCACCAATGCCCACGGGGCACCGCATCATCATTTAAAACAAATCATTACCAATGTAGCATGCAACCTCTAGCTAGAATAAGAATTTCTTCTATTTTATCAT
>JAYDYQ010002211.1:0-16630 GCA_034814905.1 Penstemon davidsonii
TGATCTATTTAAAGAACCACCAGCACTGATACCACTTGTTGGTCCTAAGTGGTCATGATGAGGTCTAGAGAGGGGGCGGGGGGGTGAATAGACCTCTTTCAAACTTTTCTCTAACATGACTTATGTAGAGTAAGCTTATCAGCATGGTAAGACTACTAAGCTGTTTCGGCACTAAGTTGATCAGCTGGGTAGACCACTCTACTAAAATTACTAGTCTTCTCAAGTAACTTAGAGTTTCAAACTTTGTTGCAGCGGAATATGCAAGTATGTTTTTCAAACAAGTTTCTACTTTAAAGTTTTACCCTGGTTTTATAAAATTCCTCAAGGTAAAAGACTTATCTTTTAAAACGATTTACTATGCTTATAGGATATGCAATTCGTAGCAAGAAAGTAAATCACACAGGAATTTTTATAGTGGTTCAGCAGGAACAAATCCTCTTAATCCATTCTACTAGATCACGAGGATTTATGTTATACTAGTAACACTCAGTAACCAGTACAAGAATCTTGTGCTCTTACAGCAAATGATAAGCAATAAGATAGAACACTAAGTTCTTTTAGGAAATCACTAAGAAAATCTAACTTTGAAGTTATATCTTGTAGGATCTCAGGCGCTACCGGTTGTCCCAAAACCAATTGGTGTTAGGAAAGTCGCATACCCTTCCCTTATAGTGCATTCACACAAGCGCCCACGATATTTGATTGTGACTCCACCCTCACACTCAGTTTAGGTGCCACAGGACAATTGATGTCACCCGCACACACAGTTTGGGTGCCCAACAATCTCCCTCTCGGCAATTGCTCCTACTGGGAATCGAACACGTGACCTTGGATCTGATACCACTTGTAGGATCTCAGGCGCTACTAATTGTTCCAAAACGAATTGGTGTTAGGAAAGGCGCATACCCTTCCCTTATAGTGCATTCACACAAGCGCCCACGATAATCGATTGTGACTCCACCCGCACACTCAGTTTAGGTGCCACAGGACAATTGATGTCACCCGCACACTCAGTTTTGGTGCCCAACATATCTCTTCACTAAGATTGGATATACACTTCTTACGACACTCAATTGAGAAAATCACTCAGATTTTTATGTGTTTGATCTTTTTCTTAAACTTAGCTTAGTCAACAAATGACTCGGCTGATGGTTCTTGCTCGAGAGTTTTGGACTTAGAAACTTTTGCATATGTGTTGTGTTGTTCTTCTTGTCCACTTGAATCTCGATCTATTTATACTTGAGGTTTGAATTATGTCCGTTGAAATGAGACAAAATTGCAAGCTGGTCCTCGAGTAACGGTCACATTTATGAACGGCGGCCTGACACTGTTCACATTACAGTTGCAGTATGAACACTGTACGATTTTGACAGTCGCATTAACTGCACTATGCTGATATGAGGTATTTTGAATTTATGGCTCCAGTCATTTACCATAAATACCCTTCTAAGATAGCATTTATTACTTCAGGTGCATTTATTACAGTTGGAATGACTTTGGACTACTTTCACTTTGCTGATGGAATCTTCTCTGCTGATGGCCACTCTGTTGAATAAATATCCAACTCATCTGATATGATTCTGCTGAAAAACCACAATCATATTGATATGATATTCCTACTCAGCTATTTGGTCACTCGTCTTCCGGACCGATTTTCAATCTTCTTCTGATGTGATTTTTACTTCTCTTTTTAGATTGAATCTTCAAAAGTTAACTAAGCTTCCATTACTTAGTTGATGACACTTCTTTTGTTATCATCAAAATCTTCCTTTAAATTCTTCAGCTTTATCCAACACAAAATATTTTTCCTTTCATTTTCTTAGTATGACCAATTTTAAATTTCAAAATGAAATTTCTTACGTCGTTTTTCAACAAATTTGATAAACGATAGATTCATTCCATTAAGATGGAATTCACAGTTTTCTTGTCTTAGCCCTCGGCTAAAGAAGCGTCCCTATTGCATCAACTTTAATGTTTCAGGTCCAAGACCAAGAAACTCGTAAGTGTGCATAAACATTCATTAGAATTTTCTAACGTATTGCAACTTGTAGAAATTTCAAAACAGGTTCCTATTCCTATTTCGAATGCTTGGTTTTGCCTCTTCCCGTTTTCGAGCAAAAGTCTTCATAACTAGACGAATATTTCACACAAAAAATTCTAAATATTTCCATTCGAAGCCAAACGTTAGAAAATATTTTCAGAGTTTTCAGAAAAAATAAAATTCAGAAATTTTCTTGATATAAAATGATTTTAAACCATTTTCCATATGCATAAGAAAATTGATATAAGCTTTAATGTGTTTCCAAACGCTCCCACTTGCTAGCTATTTCCCCAAAATTATTTTTCTGGACCAACATAAAAAAATTCCGAATTTTCCTTCAAAGAAAATTTATTTTCATCTATTTTAAAATATTTTCTAAGCACCAAAAATTCAAGAATTTTTTTTTTTTACACTCTGAAATATTAATTTTAATTCACCAAAAAGCCAGAAATAAAATTATGGACACGTAGAAATTTTTCGGGCCAATTACGGACATCGGAAGATGCTGCACACACTGCATGTGTGTGTGGGCGTGAGCCGATGATGTGGCAGTGTCATGTAGCACAATTGCTGATGTGGTTGCCACGTGGCAAAAGCATGATTTTTTCTGACGTGGCATCCGACATGACAAACCACGTCTACGCTAACATGTCATGCCACGTGGATTTTCAAATGGCGTTGAGCACACGCGTGGCGCCTAGCTGGCTGCCATGTGTGCGCTGACTGGGCTGGTATCCGTCCAGCAACTTAAAGCGCCTATGGTGGAGCGTGTGACTCCGCCCTAACGGCATTTTTCGGCGAAATGCTTCCAGCCACCCCCACGTATTTAGGCCTTCTAATTCCAATGGTGAATTCCTTTTTTTCATTTTGACCGTCGGAAGTATGTGCTTGAGCAACCAACAGCCGCGACCGACAGTTGGTATGAACAAAGTAAGTGTTCTTCTTTATCAAATTTCCAGCAACTTGAAGAAATGCGACTTGAAATTCAATTGGCAATATCTCCTTCTTTATAAGTCCGAATTATGCATACTATATATGGTACATGAATCATCTCATAAGCCGCAATATATATTCCGCAGAATATTAAACAGATTTCGGCCAAAAAATAAATAAAAAATCATATCTCAATTTCTACAAATGCAGCGAGTATGAAATTTTGCAGAAATGATTAACATGTAAATATGCTATGTATAAATTTTGGGACCAAAATAATAAGCACATTTAAATCTGCCAATTAAAGTTCAATTAAGACATTCATGAAAACTTCAGTTTCCCATATCTTTCTTAATTCTAATCCAAATACAGATTTCCATACATGGTTGAAAAGACAATTTCCAGAGAGGATTCTAATGGTATATAGCACTTCACGTGACTCCAAGCATTTAATCGAAAATTCGCATTTAAAGTTTCAAAAATCAATTCAATCAACAATTTTTTCAGGACAAATTTCTCGATGAAAATATCTGAAAAAATATAGACACATTCTTGAACATAATATCATGTTCCAGTAAATTTTCATACCATTATAAGGAAGGAATCAAAAACTGTCATTAAAGGTCAAGCATGAACATAATTTCGAATTTCATGAAATTACTAAAATCAAATATGCTTTTAAACACCATTTAGCAAAGGAACTCAACCAACAATGGCTTTGATACCAATGTGTTTTGTTTTAAGTCTGAATCAACCGTAAAATCACTTACTTGAATCGGATCAAATAATCACCGGTTACTTGAAGTGGATTACCCTGAGAGAATCCTTCATTTGCCATTTGATCTAACCGTGGTTGAATCACCGATGCTCTCATGTTTTAGTGTTCCCGACCAAGATTAAATCACATATGGAAGTAACCACTAGCCACAATACAAATGCCCTATTTGATGATATGTGTTTGAATATATTTTCTGGAATATATTATGTATGCGATTTACCTGTTTGCAATGTGTTGACTATATATATGTGTGTATAGGGAGAAGAAAGAAGAGAGAGAGAGAAAGAGAGCTTGAGAGTCAAAGTGCCCAAAGGCATGTTAGAAATCGGAGATCATAAATACTAAAATACTCAAACTCACTTAAGAGAATAGTGGAGGAAAATATGAGTTTTTTTTATCATCAACTTCACTTGCTGCAAATGGGAAGAATACATGTCAATTTATAGGAAAATCCTTGCACTCATCTAGTCTAGTATATTTACCAATATTTAATTACATTCTTCCCCTTTTTTAAATACATGCACAAAGTAAATACATGAACTAAGCACATACATGTATTCTCATAATTCATTTATGAAACTCTCCAAGATTTATCTAGAAACTTTCTAATGCATGTACTAATTAATATAGTTTATTATTTCAACACCCCTCTTTAAACTAGATTTATTACGCCAAGAGACATCCGCAATCTTCGAAATACATCAATCTTCAACGGCTTGGTGAATATATCTGCAATTTGATCTTAAGACTTCACAACTTAGGCTCAATTTCTTTCCTAGATATTCCCGAATAAAGTGATATTTAGTATCACAATGCTTCTTCATTTCATGAAACACCGGATTTTTCGCCAATGCAAGTGCAGATTCATTATCAACAAATATCATCGTTGGATCTTCTTGTGGTTGGTGAAGTCAAATTGCATGACAAACACAAGAAGTAGTTGCCACATACTCCGCTTCGCAAGTAGAAAGAGTCACAATACATTGCTCTTTAGAATTCAAAGTAAAAATTTCTCATAAAGTAAACAAACCCGGTAGTACTTTTTTGATCATCAATATTGCCTGCCCAATCACTATCAGAATAACCAACAAGCTTGAAATCTTGACAACATGAATATAAGATTCCAATGTTAAGTGTGCCTTTAATATAACGAAGTATTCTTTTGGCCGCCTTCAAATGAGAAATGGTAGAAGTCTCCATATAACGACTTACAAGTCCAACACCAAAATGAATATCCGGTCTTGCATAAGTTAAATACCCCAAGCCTCCAACAAGACTTTTGAAAAGTGTAGGATTGATATTCTCACCATCTCCTTGCTTAGACAATTTTACTCCAAATTCAACGGGGTGCCAACTGGTTTGCTATTCTCCGTCTTGAACTTCTTTAGAATTTCCTTGGCGTATCCTTCTTCGGATATAAAAATTCCACCCTCTCTTTGTTTCACCTCAATGCCAAGATAGTAGGACATTAGACCAATGTCCGTCATCTCAAATTCTCTAGCCATAGTTTTCTGGAAATCTTCAAATATTTTTGGATTATTTCCTGTCAGTCATCTACATACAAATAAACAAGTATTTTTACATAAAGTGCATGTTCATGTGGACACTTTGAAGAACCATTTGCTTGAAAATACTTGTCAATTCTACTATCCAAGCATGAGGGGCTTGTTTCAAACCATAGACAGCTTTGTTCAATTTCAAAACTTTATCTTCGTGTCCTTTAACTTCATAACACAAAGGCTGATCAATGTACACTTCTTCCTCCAAAACTCCATTCGAAAAGGCAGATTTTACATCCATTTGATGAATTTTTCAATTATTTTGGGCTTCCATAGAAATAATCAAACGAATAGTTTCTAAACGAGCAGCTAGAGCAAATACCTCACCATAGTCGACACCGACTATTTGTTTGTATCCTTGTGCGACCAGTCTCGCTTTATAGCTCTCCACCTCGCCTTTTAAATTCTTCTTTGTCTCGAATACCCATTTAACTTCAATGGTGCTTTTATCATTAGGTAGTGTAACCAACTCACACATGTCATTCTTCTTAATTGCCTTGATTTCCTCTTCCATGGCATCTATCAATTTTTTATCACGAGCAATTTCTTCATAACCTAAAGGCTCAGGATCCTCAAAAAGATAGAATTGACTCATATCACTTAAATTTTGCGTTATATCATCAGTTGTATCATAAAGCTCTCTTAGACTTCTGGTTCTTTGTTAGTGTTATTTTGTTGTTGCCATTGAAATCACGCCTTTCTGAGTTATTATCAACAACTTTGTTCATATCTTAAAAGGGTTGATATTGTTGAATTGGTGGTTTTTGGAATATTAATTTATGTACTCGTATTAGAGGGTCTATTTGGCCAATTAGAAGCGTTGAACAGCAAAATTCTTCTTACCACAAAATTGTTAACGATACATTTTGTTTTTATTGTCAGCCAAGACCTACTCCCATCTCTATTATAGGAGTAGGCAACCAAAAAATGAGATAAGTACGATTGTACACAATTGTGTAACACTTAATAAACCTACTAATAGAATGGTCAACTGGCCATTTGAGGTATGTAAATCGTGCGCATATGTCTAACACCTAATAAGTTAACAAGACAAATGCCACATTCCTCCATTAATAATAATAATAATAGTAATAATAAGCTAATCCAGCAATAGGCTAGTTTCAATCCAAATAAAGCCACGATTCTCTCCACCCAACTGCTCCTTTGTATGGAGCAAGCAAAAACCTCATGTGCAAGAAATAATGTTTTTGCAACCCTCAATACCACAGCTAGATTGGCTTTTGGACATCCATAGCAAATGAAACTAGAAAACTATTGTGTGCATCTCTGAATCTCTTCTTAATAAAGTTTGCAGAGGGAAAAAAAAATACTCCTTCGAGAATTTAACCAATACTAAAAATAATATTAATCAGGAATTGTAACAATTTGAAGTTAAATCTCCAAAATACATCTAAATCAGTAAACAAAATTAATAGTTTTGATTTCCCTGAACTGATTTCTTTGGCGTCTTGAACCAACGGCTCCACACCCTCTGCAATTCATTTGCATTCGACAGCCACTAAAACTACAAGATTACCTCTAAACAAGAAACTGAAACTTAAACTGAAACTGAAACTAAAACTAAAACTAAAACGAACGCTATATATTAGAATTAATACATAAAATAAAACCTAATAGGTGGCAAGAATGCAAGCTTCGAGACTCAACCATTGATGCTTTTATGCAATGGCGTATGTAATTGTCTCAATCTCTTTAGGACGCCACATAGTTTTCTGGGCACACAACAATCCTTCCTTGTCCTTAGAATATGTCATCCTAATATCCCACTGCATAGATTTGAATATGTCCTCAAGTTCATTAAAGATCTCAACTTTGTCACGGACTATGATCTTTCCTTCAGGTCTCAAAATCCGATCAACCTCCGAAACCAAAGCCATGAAATTACACCTGTAATATTCTGAAAACAGTTAGAACTCTAACAGCGTATATGAAGTAATAAATTTAGATAAATAGTAAATAAATTGAATCAAGTACACACTTGTTCTTAATTTTCGAGAAAAGATGGTCAGCATGCAGAAGATCATAAGATCTTGGGTAAGTACTGAATGATTCACACCAATCATGATAAATTCCGAATAAACCTCGTTCATATATAACGGGCAGTGTGTCAGGAGCATCTATAGCGACAATGTTCATAACCCACAGATTCAAATCTCTCAGAGCAGCGGCAAATCTGCAAAATAAATAAATTAAAAGAGTGAAATACAAAAATACCCCTATGCTTTGCCTAATTAACCCCCCCCCCCCCCCCATGTTATTTATATTACCAAAAAAAAGCCTTGTGTGCTAAGTTTTATTAGCAAAAAAAAAAAACCTACCAAGCCAGAATGACAATTTTACCCCACAAAAAGATGCACAAATACCCCTATTCACCTAAAAAATTGACAATAATCCACCTGTTAAGTTTGAAAATTGGCAATAATCCCCTGTTTACATAAAAAATTGGCAATAACCTCTCTTTGATTTATGAAAGAATTTCAAATGGAGTTTTTTGCTAATAAAAAAGAACACAGGTTTTTTTGGCTAATTAAAATACCTCGGGGTAGGGATAATGAAGCCAGTTAGGAAGTCCCTTCTATTTTTATTTTTTTAAGTTTTCTTGCTTACCCTCCATAGACAGCTCGCATATCCATGACGTTTCTGACAGTAGACCAATTTATTCCCAGACCATTTAGATATGACTTGCTCACTACATGTTTCCAGTGTTCATAATCTGCAGCAAAATCTTCTGGAGCTGGTTTGCCATACACTCCAACATCGGAACTTGACAACCAATAAGGCGCTTTTTCAACCCTTGCAGGCCATTCTTCTGGCCATTGAGACCCGCGTTCAGATGCAGCAACCGGCACTTTGTGCATGCATGCTTGTAAAGGCACATTCCTGATTGGTCAAATAAGAATCGAATTTAAGTTTATATGATAAGATTTGAAAATGGGCCTAATTTTCTATAAAGGGCTAATGCCCCTCATATGGATAATGTTCAATTTACCCCATGTGATTTGAAAAAAAACACTTAACCCTCTGTTAAAATTTTAAAGGAACAATTTACCTCCTTTCAACGAAGTGTAACACACTAGCCGAAAATGAGAGTGGGCATGAATTATGTTGCATAAAAAGACAAAAGTACCCCTAGGGGGTTAAGTGTCACTTTATCATAACACAGGGGGTAAAATGCCACCTTTATCATAACAGAGGGGGTAAATGCCACATTTATAAGTTGACTAAGTCAAAGTGTAGTATATAAGAGGGGTAGTTTTGTCAATTCAATTGTTTTTAAGTTTAAAAATGTCAGGAGGCAGTGTGAAACTTTTATGAGATTATATGGGGGATAAAGTGTTTTTCTTCAAATCAAAGGGGGGTAAATTGAACATTATGCCTGTCACAGGGGGTAATTTGCCATTAACTCTTTCTATGTATTATGAAGAAAGGCTTACTTACCAGGCAGCATTGGTATCATCAGTTTCTTGGCAAAGTGGAGGATCATCTTGTGACCTTTGTTCGTAGCACTCATTCGTAGAAGGCTTGCGATAAACAGCAATTCCGACTTTATTTAATCTGTCCCTTGTTATTGAAACAACTTCCCAGCACATTCCTTGTGTCAGTTTCTTCATGGCTGTTGTTCAATATCAATCAATATTAACAGATTGTTAGAGGCAAAGAACAATGTTATGTTATCTTCAACTGATGATTAATTATTAGATTACAGAACATACCTTCCCAAATCTCAACATCTTCAGGATCTTTCTGGTAAACGGGAGTTGCAGACCAAACAAAGAAACCACCAGGCCGTAGTAAACGGTTGAGCTCCAAGAGAAGTTTACCACCTAAATATTGCAACATTGAAAATAAAATACCAATGAAGTTAAACGAGTGAAACGCAAAAATACCAGCTATGGTTTGCCTAAATATCAAAAATCCCTCTGTGTTATTTGTATTACCAAAAACCCCCTGTGCTAATTCTTTATTAGCAAAAAAAACCCTGCCAAGACAAAATGACAATTATTCTCCAACCAAAAGGATGCAAAAATACCCCTATTCACCTACAAAATTGGCAAGTTCACTTCAAAAAATTGACAGCAACATCCCTAAAATTTATTCAAATGGGTTTTTTTGCTAATAAAAAAGAAACACCAGGGGGATTTTGCTAATTAAAATAACACGGGGGGTTTTGCTAATTAAATAACACGGAGGGTTTTGATAGTTAAGCAAACACAAGAGGTGATTTTTCATTTAGCTCGAAGTTAAAAGTTGCATATTTAAAAAGGACTAGAGAGACCAAAAATGTCTGCTTTCTTTCCTGAAATAATTCTTTTAGCCCAAATAAAAGAATGACGGTCATCTCAAAAAAAAAAAAAAAAAAAAGAATGACAATTAAATGAAGTGCAGGATTTGCATTTAAGTACTACCTTCAATATGCCAAGGCACCCTACAACGTGCACAGTGGACGATATCGAAAACCCTTCCAGGATATGGTAGCCTCTTTGTGCCCATAACAGCAGATATAGCTGGAATTCCTCTTTCAAGTGCAAATTGAACCTGAGCTTCATGTTCATCTTTTGGAGCCAATGACATGGTCAGAACATTCCTTTCAAAGAGAAAGCCGCCAAAGCTAGCGACCCCACAACCGACATCCAGAACAACTCTGGAATGTTTCCCCCAGGCTAATTCAGGCACAGACTGCACAAAAATATGAATCAGAACAATGAAATACAGTAAGTCAGTGAGAGTAATTGGCATTTTGCACCCTAAACATACATTATTTTGGCACTATGCACCCTGAAATTAAAATATTGGCAATACAGTAGACATTTTGCAACCTCAATAGGTGCATTTTGCCAAAGAATATACAATTTCAGGGTGCAATGTGTCAAAATTTCAATTTCAGGGTGAAAAGTGCCAAAATTATGTATTTTTGGGGTGCAAAATGTTAATTACTCAGTCAATGGTTCATCTTTAATTTGATGGCCCGTAACTATATATTACATCAACTTTGACCAAAACCGAGATGGCATAAATGGGTGCTGCTGCCTTCTAAGTACACTTAGGTTTCATTTGGATGGAGGGATATGCACCTAAGTATATCAAATTCATTATCCATAATACAAATACATAGCACTTGTTTGGATCATTTTGCTTCTGTATGGATTTCAAATACTTAAGTAACCATTTGGTACCATTCTTTCAACATAAGTGATGACTTTAAAATCCACCCAATATTAGAGTCATTTGAATTTTTTTCTCAAATCCTTCCTCAAACCCAAATCCCTTGATCCAAATGCACCCTTAAACAATTTCTACAAGATATTGTATTGAATAATGAAACAATACATTAAGAGGATATAAGTCATTCGATTATTTTGATACATATGCCACAAACCATACTTGACATAGGCCATATTAGAATAGATGGTCTTTTAAAAGAACTTATCAACACAGACAAAAAGATAGACACAAAACCGATGGCTTTGAAATCCACCCAATATGGATCATTTTTCTTTTGTATTGTCTGGATTTCAAATACTTTAAATAACCATTTGGTACCATTCTTTCAACAAAAGTGATGGCTTTGAATTCCACCCAATATTAAAGTTATTTGAAATATTTTCTCAAATCTTTCCTCGAACCCAAGTGTCTTAACAATTTCTAGAGGATATTGTATTAAATAAAGAAACAGTACATAAAGAGGATATAAGTCATTCAAAATGAACTTAGCAACACAGACAAACAATGAAAAACTAACAAAGTACAAAATCTAAAATAAACATCTTACCTGTTGTATGAAGTCAATGTAATGAAGAGCACCATGCTTAAATTGAGTACCACCACCAGGGAAGGTAAGGTATTCTCCACTAACTTTAACCCAATTTTGGTGTCCTTTAACTTCTGCGAGCTTTGTATGTGGAACATTATGGTACCAAATCTGTCAAAATAAGTGTAACTTTCAGAAGGAAGAAAAGAATCAAAAAGGATGAAATTAAAGAAACACGTTCTTATCTAAACCTTTTCCCTGCTTGTAGGCCATTTTATAGAGATTTGATATCCTTCAGGTAACGGAACAAGACAGGTAGGAGGATTGTCTGGACAATATCTCTCCCTATGTTCATAGTGCTTCGTTGACCTAAGTTTCCTAATTGCCTCATAATTGTCGAGGCACGGAATGTAATCTGTCCCAGCACTTGTGTTGCATAGTTTCCAACTGTAACTACTTTGATTTGTTGTCTCTGGTTTGGAAGATTCTTGGGCATCTTTCTCGTTCTTTGACTCTGTTGCCTGAGTTGAAAATGCTCCATTTTGAGTTGTGGATTCATTCAAAAGCTCCGATTGAGCCCCAGAAGGAAACACCTCCTCACTTGATTTGTCCTTTTTCTCAGTGGCCTCATCTTTCTTACTTTCATTAGATTCAGATTCTTTATTCTCCACCTGAGATTCCCCATCTTCATTCTTTTCATCTCCTTTCTTCTCTTCAGGTTTATCTTCTTTCTTTTCATCCTCTATAGGTTTATCTTCCTTCTTTTCTATGGGGGTCTTTTCCTCCTTCACATTAGAAGTGTCGCCTTTGGTGGCCTCATCAGGCAAATCACCAGGGTTATCCTCAAACTGCTTCGGTTTCACTTCATCACTCGGAACATTGTTATCTTCACTTGCACCACTGTCAGTACTGTCATTGTTATTACTCTCGGTCGTAAGTTGTGATTTCACTTCATTTTTGTTCTCCTGAGAAACATCCGAGTTCTGAACAGGTATGACAGACGAAGATGTCATCATCCATACCCCAACTAAACAAAGGGCTACAAAAACTACAATCGTGACACTCGAACAATAGCTCGTTGACGATTTTCTGCCATCAACTCTAGAATATTTCCCTAAAGCCATTTTTCTACTCGAGATTCTTTAAAACTGCCCCTACAAAATTACCAAAAGTATAAATACGATTGATTATAACAAGCTTATTTAATCAGAATCAAGCCAATTATTTTTCTTTCCCAAACAGAGCAATGTACTAGGAAAGAAGCACAAGCTAGGACACGGCATTAATTGCAAGAAAATTGACATTAAAATAATCAAAAGAAGTAACCAATTTAAGGTAAATATTAGATCAAATGAAGAAAGGCTTAACAGACAGCACTAAATATTATAATTTTGCTACTAATTGACGAGATCCCACACAAGAAAAATATTATTATCTTTATCAATAATTGCCCAGATCCACAACACATGCCGCAATTAAATAAAGCATCATTATCTTATCCTTATCATTATCATTATCATCCTCATCAAGAAAACAAGCTTAGAAACATAAACCAACAAACATGTTCTAATTAAAATGTGAAAAACAAATAAATCAAGTAACAAATAATAGTTCAAGATTCCTATACACACACTTTAATAAACACATACAAAAATCAGCTCGGAAGCTGGTAGTTCAAAATACCTTTCTTTTTATCCACAGTACAGATCTGAAACAAGCAATACAAATAGATTCAACTCATTGGCCCATGTACTATGTGTAAACACACACAGTGTTTGTGTGGATAAAATAAATGGGTCTTCCTACTCGCTACAAAGATATGAGTGAGATAGAGCAAAAGACCTTTGAATTTTTTTGTGGGTTTTCTGTTTCTTTATTATAGTAATAGTATTTATTTGGATTTTGGTGTTGTGTGTTTATATAATTTGATGATTGAGGATGATGATGGGATCGCAGGATAAAACTTTGTTTTTCTTTTTACTTTTATGATTGTAAAATAATATTGTGAGTGTGAAAAGATCCAAGCCTTTTGAATAAGAGAGAACAAGGAAATGAGGGAAATGGAGAAGAGGAAGAGAGGAAACCACAAGATTGCCCGTGAAATTCTGTAACGCAGTTAGGGTGTGCGTGTGTGCACCGACGTCGTCAGATCAGATATAATAGGAGTATTTGAGATGTATTTCTTACAAGGGCGTTTATTTTACAAGTCGCGAAGTACTCTGCATAAGTTAGGTACTCCCGATCGGTTCCATTAATTCCAATGAAATAAATCGTGGTCCTTCATTTTCGTGAATAAATGAGCGGGTAAGTCGATCGACGTACTTTGCTGAGTACGCGACGTACTCAGTTCAATTAATGAGTCCGGAATTCCAGTCCCATGTGTACTGACGAAAATGCCCTTAATCTTAAATTCCCCCTTCTCCCTCAATTTTCTCCCATTTTCTTTCTTGGTTTTATATATGTGGCTAGCTAGGGCAAAACTTTTTCAATCTTCATCTCTAATCAATAGAAACAAACCCTTCCCCTGCCTACTCCAACCCTCTGCAAGTCAAATTTTCGCAAAACCGCCTCCCATAGTTTCTGTTGTTATACAATGGAGTTCAAATACAAAGAAGATTTTGATTTTGCTTCATCTGACGAGGAAAAGAATAAATCTAATATCAAGGATTAGGAAAACACAGATGCAATATCTTCAGACGGTGAGAACAATTTCAACTCAGATGATACATAAACTCGAAATTTCAATCGCAAAATTTGAGCTTCTTCACAGCAACATGATACGTGAAATAACTTTTGCTTCTAGTGAAGAGGCTGACAGTTTCTACATTGAATATGGTAGACAAATTGGGTTTGATGTTCGTAAGTACCATGTGAAAACTGGTAAAAATAATATTGTGAAGAATAGAGAATGGGAATGCAATTGAGCCGGATACTTGCATCCTTTAAATAATCCATATGCACGACAACGTAGACATACAACAAGGTGTGGATGTCAAGCTCGATTTCGAGTAGCTCACGATATTAATGATGGATTATACAAGGTGACTTATTTTTCACCCCACCACAACCATGAATAGGAAACTGATGGGGGGTAATTTATATCTAGCTAGGCCGGATCCCTCGAGTTGATCTAGATCGAGTTATGACACTTCAATTCCGACCAGCCTCGGAATCCTTCGACCTGGTCAAGCAAACGTACGACTTGATGCGCCTTATTTCGATCCTCATAGCCAATCAGCACAGACAAGCTTACATGTGGGCCGTATAGAGTCTCTGATGGGTTTGAGGCCTCTATTAGGGCGACATGTATTAGTCTATAAATATCAGAATAATTAATGTAATAGGGAGTTTTTTTGTGTTCATACAAATACAACTTTATAGCATTGCGATACGATAGGTTAACAAAGTTATTAATCACTAGATTCTTTGTGTCGCGCCATCCTGAGTTGTTTGACCAGGCCCTATTTTTCTCTGTAAACGATGATCTTACTCAATAGAGTACATGCTATTTTGATTGATTGAACGATCTATCATATTTTATTGATTTTACGTGACATAACGAAATTCGGTAAAATCAGTTGCCGCCCACCAAGGGGCTAGGTCAATTACTCGAATAAAATATGGTCAACGCAAGGTATCCACCAAAAAAGAGTACGAGGACGTCGGGGATAAACCAATCCTTCCAGGCTCCGACCATACCAGGGGAGGTGCCTACTAATTCAGCCAGAAACAACAGTAACAATCTAGGTGCGCAAGAGGGACAACATATATCTAATCGTACCGAAGCCCGCGATAATCAAGAAGTGCCTGGTAGGCAGGGCTCTCTAGGCCACCACATCCCCGATTCCTAACATCCCACCAAATCCTTTAATTCAAAATATCGCAGTACCACTAAACTCACAGGATGAGCAATTCAAACAGTTAGTTCAACAAATGAGTACCTTTGGTAACCAAATATTTGAAAAACCGACATAGAACCCGATCTCGAGAGGTGCAAGATAACATAGCCGCATGCTCAACTTTCTGCGTGGAAATCAAAGAAGCTGTAGCTTCAGGTCCTTTACCAGGCCGCTTACCCAGTTATGATGGCACCGGAGTCCGAACTATTATGTATTCAGCTTTATGAATATAATGAACTTATATGCTCACTCGACAGAATATCCTGCAAAATTGATGGTAACCACTTTCGAGGGTCTAACATTAGATTGGTTCGAAAAACAACCTCCGAATTCCATATTCAGCTTCAGGGAACTCTGCAACAAATTAGAACAACAGTTTGCCAGCAAGAAGAGACAAAAACTTCCGATTAGCTATCTGGGGACAATACGCCAACACGAAGGGGAGTCCTTAGGAAACTGGTTGGAAAGATTCAATGTGGAATTGTTAATCGATTCCCCGAATATAGATTATGTCATCTCTATCTTATTCGACCTCACGAAGAATAGGCAGTTTGGTAACGCTCTAGGTCAAAAACAACCGCGAACTTTTGCGGAGATTATGACTTTAGCTTCCAAATATATGACACAGGAGGAGATGAATTTGTTTAAGGACTAGAACAAGGCAAAAAGCTCAACGTCGGGACCAAAGATACCTGACAAAGCTCTGATCCCAAGAATATCCGACTACGATCGTTCCTTCAAGAAGGGAAATGTATTTCAAAGGTTGGACTTTGTAGGTCCGAACTCTAACAAAAGACCTGATGTCTATGTTAGACCACGTTCCCCGGGTAAAAATTTAAGGGATCGAATTGGCTATGTGAACTTCACAAGACTAAATGCTCCTAGGTAGGAAATATTAGCCGTCCTGGAGAAGAATAACTAGATTCCCCCGGCAAAGAGAATCACACAAGCCAGACCAGGAGCAAATAACTACAACTTCTATTGTAGGTACCATTGAGCTCATGGTCATCTAACGGAAGACTGTCATCATTTGAAATAAGAAATCGAAAGGTTAATACATGAAGGGAGGTTAAATGAGTATGTCGAAAGGACAGACCAGAAGTGGCAAAGATCTCATAGTCCTCAAAGGTAGCCCTTCTAGATGTACGCCCAACAACAATATGCCCAATAAGAATGATTTGGACAGCGATGGCATTAATAGCTCAATACATGTAATTTCTGGACGACTTGTAGGAGGAGATAGCCGAAATGCGAGAAAGAGAATCACTAGATCAATAGAAACGGGAATCATAGCTCCCAGGGAAGTGTTGACTTTGGGCAATAGACCCGTCGATAAATAAGTCATTAGTTTCTGTGTTGTTCCGAGAAACTTAAACTGAGATGTCAATGAAGATAATCCTAATTTTCCTATGGTGATCTCTCTTAAAATTGCCAACTTCAACGTTAAGAGAATATTGATCGACAACGGCAGTTCGGCCAGCGTAATAGCTTTTCGAGGCCCTGAACCGGATGAACCTAGGAAAGTTGTCCCTAGAAAATGTGGCTACTCCTTAATAGGGTTCGGAGGGTCAGAAATTGTTTTTGCACGGACGATCAACCTAAGTGTTACGCTCGGGAAAAAGCCACAACGGATCGTAAAAATGATCAAGT